>JAUPTC010000251.1:0-67969 GCA_030762895.1 Sophora flavescens | reverse complement strand
GCATCTACTACTAAAATAACCCATGATAAAATAAACATATAATACATAGTTTTAGCCCACAAACGACTCTTTGTTACAGACACTAATACTAGCCAAATATAATAAATATTTAAACTAAGTACTACGTCTTGATCTCCTCCAGCGGTGATGACCTCGTGCTCACGAAACAACAACTTTTAATGAAGATTTATAATCCCCGGTGAATAAACAATTTAATAAGGTAGCAAATAAGTGTTACATTCTCAGTCAACGAGCTTATCATATTTTATCCACTCTTATTTTCAAAATAATATAAACAAATTATTTTACATAAATTAGCAATGAATCAATCTCCTGAAATTCATGCCTAAGCTAAGTAACATCATCAAATATAAGTAATCCATCTCTAATGTAGAATCCACCAACATAAATAAAATCATACCCAAAGGACATATTATTGACCCACAAAATAATCTCAATTTATCATCCAGTCTCTTTTATTTAATTGCAATTTTAAGTCTATGAGCTCAAGACAAATGCAATGGTATCCACACTGCTTTAGGAAGGGAGGTATACATAATGGAGTGTTACTTTGAAAAGAGGAATCTGTCTTCCTCTCTAACAAAAGGAGGATCGTCTTACTGCTACCGTGAAGGAGGTATCTTAACAATCACAAATAACAATCAAATCATGTTGGGCATATGCATAGAAGCCAGGACATGACATATGACCTCAGCATATCAATCCTACACCGACACTAATGCGGGGAAGTGCTTTAAATGTGATCAAAATTGATTTTGGAGCGTCTAAATAATGCCTGGTGTTATTGGAGGCAGGCGTTGAAAGTGTAACTTTCGTGATTGATTATAAGCCCGGCGTTAAAATCCATTTTTTTTTAAAAATCACTTTTAACATCGGAGTTGTTTCTTCATTCAACTAGCGTTAAAGCCAAATTTTTTAAAAATTACTTTTAGCGTCGATTATCTTTTAAGCAAGCGTTAAAAATTTTTTAATTACATTTACAATATATCCCGCTTCCCCATTTATCATTGCATTTAATAAACAATCTGGTCCCAGTAACGATGTCTATTAATAGTCCAATATTTCACTTAGAATTTCATTAATAAAAAAAAATATATATGAAAGGGAAAAAAATGGGGGATAAAAATCAAACCCCTTGTTAGAAAAAACATCTAAAAGTTTCATTTACTAGTTACTACACACCTACATATGAGTTTCATACTAATTACTAACTCCATCTTTCCCTGTCTCTCTAGGTATACTTATAGGGCAATCATTTCTATTACTAGCATACTTGAAGAAAAAGTGAAATCACGTCCTCAAGTCTTGAACTCTTTTTCTCAAGAGGAAATTTGTCGTTGTTAAGCTTACCTGCGATTCAAATAAATCAGTGGTAACATTATTCGCAATGAAAATGAAAAATAAAATATAATTAAATAATTGTTTAATTAAGTATTTATTACCTTCTTCCATCCTTGATGTCATAATACTGAGACTTATGTTTGAGCATATGTTTTATCACATAATATCCACCCGACCAGGATCGTTCTAAAAAGCGGAGATTGCAAAAATAATGAAATTTAATGTCAGTTAGTAGACTATATATTTGGATTAGTAATTAGAAATTCTAATGTTATATTACTATTTAAAACTACTAGCTTTGGGATAATCCATTCAAGTTTCTTTAGACTTAAGAATTTTCCTCATCGGTGCTCTTGTCGAACTACAATTCTTGGTATAACTATCATAAGCAGAATATTGTGTTAATTAACCAATTCATCGTGTGTCTCTCCAAAAAATTAAAGTAAATGTTAAAACTTAAATTAAATAGAAGATTAATGACTAACCTATTGATAGGTTCCACCACCTCGAGTGGTGAGTTCGGTGGAAAGACATGGGAAGATGATAATATCAGCGAGGATGAATTGAAAACAGCTGCCATATGCCTCGGTTTCTTGGATGCGAGATAGCTCTTGTTTGGTCATCACCTCTGTGATCTCGTTAAGTCTGTGACCGTTGTGATTGGCAAGAATTCACTGAAGGGTAGGGCTCTAAGAAAGCGAATAGGTTGGAGCCCCTCTCGAGTTGAAGTTGATGGGAGACCTCCGATGAATCCAGTAAATCATAAAATTCAAATAAAATATATAGAATTGAATTAATAGCAAATTATATAAAGAATACTTCGAATCGATCAAAGACTCTGATCGTGGTGGATAGTTGCTGGCCATCATTGCAAGATACCCAATATCATCCTGAATAAATCAAGCTCACGCTCTTGAAGTGGGCGTGACCGAACCGTCGTGCTCCCGAATCCCATTGTAAAGTCCGGGCGCTTAATCCTAGTCGAGTGAGAACAGCCCAGGAGGTTGTTGAGGAGACAATCTATACCCGCTTTTGCCTTCAATATTAAATAAATCGGGTATATAAGTTGTTGATAATTAAAAAAAAACATAAATAATTAATTGAAAAATATGGACTTGATAATGAATATATACTTAGCAACTGGATCTCAGGTAAGGCATCTCGAACCCATGGTTCGCTTCCGCCTCAAGCTCACGGCATCAGGACCCTCCAGCTCCGCTCCCTGTCCAACTCATCCACCTCCACATGTGTCCTATTATAGCTCTCTTTTGTGATCACGTGTGAAGGGTTAAGCGACTCCGCGGTGTCTGGGGACCCAGGAGGGCGGCTCCAGCTAATGAACGCTAAATGCAGGTTGGATAAGAAGCGACGTCCGGTGATGTGCCGTAGCGACAATTGCACGTATGGGAAGCTTTTGTGGAGTGGTGGACGTAGTCGTTCCTCGCCGACAGCCCGCCTACTGAAGCTGGCTGTCGTCGTATTCTTTGATTTCCGCCGTCTGCGGGAGCCGTCCCGAAGCCAGGATGGTCGTCGCCCTAAATCGTTGAAGCAATATGTCTGGCGTCTAGAAAGGCCGAATGAGCCACTGGAGCATTATTCCTTAAGCTCCACTCTACAATGAAATTGAAAAAACGTGTAAGAGAAAGGTTTTCCTTAAAAATATCAACCGTATACAAATATCAACTATAAATGCATATAGTTAGTTACTTACAATCTTATCCGCGCAAATCACGGGTGGCTTGACTTTAAAAAACCCTTTCTTTTTGTCATCCTGACCGGTAACCGGACATCCTCGCGGAAAAGGGTGATGGAGGACTAACGGTGTTGCCTCAAGCTATCTCTCCGCGTCTTATCCGTGGTAACTCCTCCTTATTACTACCCACGTCTCTGCACATACTGTTTAAGCAAAACACATAATTAATGAGTTAAATATATTTAATTTCTTTACTTAAATGATCTCTGAAGCATAAATAAAATTAACTTCATCAACTAACTGAAATTTGTCCTCTCATGTCGAATCCTATCAAAGTCGTCCCCGTCTCACTTTTATCAATCCAGGAAATCCAGAACATCTTATCCAGCTAACTTCTCCGAGGATACATAGACCTAGTAAGATCATGCTAGACCCATTCGGCCCATGCCCCCAGTAGAGCCATTTCTTCCGAGTGCTCGTCATTCGTTGAAGTCCAAACTATCTACACATTAAATACATAACAAGCCAGGGATGAATTAGAACTCGAGTAATTATTTAATAATGTATCATCAAAAGAGGTAAATTAAAAATGCAGTAATAGCCTCCAAATCTGATCTTCGCGTTCTATGACGCCATCCAATGTTTGTATGGGATCCTAACAATGCTGCTTGGTTTTGTAGAATCACCCAATTTTAATTTCTCTAGCACGGGGCCACTAGGGCTTTCGTTTCCAGCATCAAGGACACCTCGAGCATCGACCACTTTGCCTAGCCTTCCAACTTCTTGATGATGTGCTCCTCTACCACTGTTTCCTCGGATTGTGATGTGCAGTTTGGACAAAAATGTTAAATTAGAGTTATGTATAACAAGGATAAAATAAAGAATATATAAAGAACTTAAACTTACATGGTAAATATTGGATGAATTTTATATAACATGTAAACTTACGGTATCATTCAGGCAAGGCCCCATGTGTCTCGATGCATGCGGTCAGGTGATCCATGTGTATGCACTTGAAATGGTAAATATTAAAATATGTTTTTATCATGGATAACTAAAGATAAGCATAAATATAGATGGATGAATAAATAAATCAAAACTGACATGGATAAATAAGGCGTTTGCCTTAAAAGGACAAAACTCACTATAATCAAGTTTAAATTACCTATATCAATATCCTTGTGATGATCATCACGGGTGGCATATACATCGTCACTAGTGTTTCATCAATTATAGTAGGCATGTTTGTTGAAAAATAAGAGTCTTAGGAATATCAGAGTTGAATCTTGATTTTTCATTACTACCATTATACATGCTTTTTCCTTGGAGAACCGTATGCAACCTTTTTGTTAGAAGGATCGGTGTGATGTAGAACCCTTGTTTTCTTAGGAAGCCATTATGAAAACTCATTTGTATGACCTAGCTTGCAAAAGGTCTGCAATGTAAGCCCCCGTTAAATCGGTTTGTACACTACCTTTATTATCAACCCACTTACATTTAAAATCAAGCCGTAAACTTGAGTGTGATGAGCACCCAAATCTCTTCAATGACTCAAAGTAAGGTATCGGTCTTTGCGGGTTTGTGTCCTTTGAACTAGAAAGTGCATTGCTTGACCCGATCCCAAACCCTGCTTATTTTGCTGGTACTCTTGTTATCTTGTTCCTTTGAATAACTGGAAAAATTATTTATGTGCATTATCAGCTCCAGCTATGACATTAAAGCTAAGCCACGTGCTAGCCATCTTACCTGTCGAAGCGGAATACTACCATCCCTCGGGATTCTTCTTTAAACCATTTTAAGAAAGTCTTGTTATGCTTGTTCAACAACCACTTTTCATTCATTCGGAGGTTTTCTTT
Organism: Sophora flavescens; assembly: GCA_030762895.1. Classification (NCBI taxonomy): domain Eukaryota; kingdom Viridiplantae; phylum Streptophyta; class Magnoliopsida; order Fabales; family Fabaceae; genus Sophora; species Sophora flavescens. Next base: position 63,058 of record JAUPTC010000251.1, on the reverse strand, counting down.
CTTGACTTTTATTTTGTTCTACAAAAGTAAGGTTGAACAAAATCGATGTTTGTTCAATACATGTAAATATGCTTTGCGGACACGGACTTCCTCCAGACTCTTGATATTAATTGTTAAACCATGTGTACCCTTACCTTGACATCTTCTCTCATCGGTAGGCTTAGGAACCCAAAGGATCAGGTGTTATGAAGTAATCCAATAAAACTCGATAGCTTTACGTAACATACCTTTGAACAATAGATGCTTGAGATGATGTGGATTCGTCACCTACCACTTTCAAGATATTCATGTAGCTCAGGTGGTTTATCCATCTTAGAAAAAAAGGCCCACATAATCTAATCTCTCCCTCACCAAGTGAACAATTAAGTGAATCATGATGTGTCGTAAAAGGAAGGAGGAAAATGCATATCAATTGGTAAAGATTGTAGCAGCCTCGACTTCAGCTCATCCAACTTATGGGGTCAACGACTTTGCTACATATAGAATTGAAGAATGAACTTCACCGGTAATGGCATGTCTCACATTTTTTACCGGAGCAATACCCCGAATAGCAACGAGCAGAGAGTTGTTACATCAAGATGTGCAATCATGAGACTTTAATCCAGCCAATTTGAGATCACAGGAGACAACCCTCTTGATATTTGAAGAGTAACCATGTGGAACTTTGATGCAGTGAAGACCCTCGCAAGGGCTTTGTCACTCTTTTTGACAATGTATGACATCTTCGGAGAAAAATAGATATCACATCCCATCCTCGACAAGCTGGAGCAAATTGCTCTGTATGCCCAAGCAACAAGGTCAGACGTGCATTCACACCATCATTTGTCTTGCCCTGAATGTTGAGAAGCGTCCGGTCACTTTCTCACGCACATTTTCTCACCACATGCATCACGTCAATCGGTGTCGACATCAAGCTTCCGTGATATGGAAGATCAAAGAATATCGACCTCTTCTTCCGTATGTTTTCTCGGCTGATCTTACCATTCTTTTGGACTTAAACATTGATGTCCTTTACTATAATAAATATGCTCTCCATTTAAGGTTAATCGGAGCATCTTGGTCTCTTGGCATCCAGTAAAAGCTTTTTCCTTCTTACGATATAGGTGATCATGTCTAGAAATCTCCGGTGCCCAAGTTAAATCGTCTTCCTTCCATGATGGAACTGAGGTGTGGCATGTGCCTTCCTCACGTATAGGGCATGATTTATTCCCATAACAGTACGGACAAGTTCAGTATCTTTGGAAAGTCATTGATGATGCAAATAACTTACGAAGCTTGAAGTTAGTGATAATGCCCGTCAACTACATCGACACCTTAACCTGCTTCTTCAAGTCTTGATCAAGGGACTTAGATAAACATCTAAGTCATTTCGGTACTTTAAGCCTGAAATCATCATAGATAACATCATGTATTTCAACGCTTCATGACAACCTGGAGGTAGGTTGTAAATTATCAAGAAAGGCAGGACATGACCTTGAATACTCTTAAGTTGCCATATGGATTCATTCCAACCATGGCAAGTCAAGCCTTGGGTTTCTTGGCTCATGGTGAAATCAAACAAAGTATCAATATTCTTCCATTACGGATCCGTGGGATAGCGAACTTTCCATAATGTTTCCCTCATCATGATGCCATCTGAGATTCTTCATCTTTCACATTTGCAAACAATCGCTTGAACCTTGAGTTATTGGAAGATACCAACACATGCATGGGACCCATTTTTCTCACGTCATGGTGAATCCTCAAGGATCATCACCATCTCACCATCCTTCACTTTGTAGTGTGATAACCCACACTTGAGGCAAGCGTGATTGTCTTCATATCAGCTATGCCCAGAGATCTAGACCATTGATAATGGTTTGGAATCTTCTATCATCTGAGCAGCAAATTCTCGTTCCTCCGTGAAAGCGTTCATACTTGACAAGTATGACAGATTTTGAATCTTTAACTTTGGTTGTTCCTTCATGAGTGAGACTAAAAGTATCCCATATTCTTTAAGCGAGAATCACATGCGAAAAATTTTCAAATTCTTCAGTGAGAGCATAAATGATGTTGTGTCGGCTTTGTGGTTGATTCCGCGTTTTGTACTGCGGGGGTATTAAGCTTTTGGCTCGTCAATGTTGTCATCATTCTTGGGAATGAATGGACCGTCAATGATAACATCCCGAGGACCAGATTTTGTAGATAGGATGAGCCATTGAAATATATTTTCCAATATTTATAGTTTTCTCCATTGAAGAATGGATGTGGTTATGGAGCTCCTTGGTTAGTGGCTTCCAGTTGACTAGTCTGACGACGTGTCTATTCTGGGGAGCTTTACCTCTACCTTTGTTAGTTGCTCAACCCGGAGGTTGAGCTCGATGCCAAGAAATAGACAACTATAAACACGAGAAGGGGGTTGAATTGTGTTTATCAGAATTTAAAACAAAGTTGAAAACTTTCTCACCACGAAGCTAAGTTGAGACAAGTGGGGAACAAGATCTGAGGAGACCTATCTGGTTATATTTCCAGCAGAATAACCTCACAAGCACACCCAGAAAACGATTCAATGTTAACACTTTAACCCTTAGTTGAAAGGGATATAATAATCAACGACTAAAGGTTTAAGGGAAAGAGATTAACATGGTTGTTTATCTGGTTCTCTCTTCAACACAAAGAGCAACATCCAGGTCCTTGGTAGCACCAAGTTTTATCCACTATAATTGATTGGGTTGACAGGACTCCAGGTATTGTTTGCACGTGCCTCTTTAGGCTCCATGACAAGTATTCTTTGCACACTGAAATCTTTGCGTAATAACTAAATGATTGAAGAATATAGATTGAAAGAATGAAGAAATAAATGCGCGAATAATGGCTCTTTTAATGTTGTGTATTACGTGTATCTTAGGTCTTCAATGACTTCTATATTTATAGCCTTCAAATATTTAGATATGTTAGAGACATTCCTGCGTGTTGGCTTTGAGCGAACTTCGTTAAATTCAATAGAGTCCGTTTACAGGCAGTATTAATACAATATGAGCGTTGGTTGTACTCTATCATGAAGGATCTTGGCTCCATGCATCGTGTAGTAGCCATATCATAGTTGTGAAGAGAGATTTTATACTTTGCAAGCACATTTCCCTTAGTGTAATAACCCGAAAGTCTAGGGGGAATAAGGTCCATGGAAACATTCTTTCATGGACTTCGTGTCTGACTTCCTGAGTTGCTTGTGAGTGCCTCGACTTTTCTTGATAATGGTGAGATTAAGAAAGAGAACTTAAGTATTTGTATGAAGGACATCTTACAAAAGCTATTGTACTTGGTTCTTCATCGAGGAACCATAGATAAGTGTCAGACTTATCGGAAGATACGTTGAAACATCGATGTATAAAGTCATTAATCCTAGTCGGGGCGGGTGACTTTTGCATTGGGTAGGTGATCATTTATGTAGTAGACAGGTGAGTCTTATTATTTTGATCTGCACACTACGTACACGGGTTAGCAACCAATACAAGGTTAATTAAATCATTAACCAAATGTTTAGTTTTAATCAAAACTTGGAAATGCACATCGAGACATTTTAGGGACTTAACATCTCCCCCCTTTTGATGATGACAAACATTAAGTTGATTTAATGAACCTTGGAAAATATCGACACAAGAAATACTAAGATTGGACAAGTTGAGATTTTCTTGAAGTGGGGGGTTGTGCGAACAAGTGCACTTAAGTTTACTTACCGATGTCGAGTTATGCAAGTGAGATCGGAAAAGTACTTAGAGACAAGTATTCAATTTTAACTTGTTTATTCTTTAAACTAAGACATATTTTTAATCTTTCTTACTTGATCCTCTTCTGCTTTCTCCGGTTCGAGTTTCATATGCATCTCGAATTTTCATTTTTTCCCCTTAGGCCACAAAAAGGAATAAGCGAAAGTAAAGGCGAGAAAATAACAAAACTGATTTCATTCATCATAAGCTTCTCAAGTACAAGGCAGATTTTACGAATTATTTGGGTTGAATAAACAGTAAAAGCGAGCTTCAACTCTTTGTTGTAGCAGTAATCTAGTGCCTTTCTTCATTCGGTTGTCTTCGACTTCCTCTAGGGAGCACTGAAGTATATTGAAATTATGAAAATCCATTTTTGAGGGTGGATGATTCTATTGTCATCTTGGTTGAAGAACCGGTTAGTTAAGTACTAGAGGCAAAGCTAAGATTAGGGTGCCTTGGGTATAGAGAATGGTGGGTAATCGAGGAAAGATGAGAGCCAGACAGGTAATTGTTGCTCCGTATAGGTGGGGAAAGAGGTTGTTGCCTAAGATAGGGGAGGTAGGGGTAACATGGAATCAATATGACAAAATAAGCGGTTTGATCACATTGCTAAAAGAATAAGTACCTAGACCTTTAGGTAACATCCCAGGAGGCATGATAGTGAGTCCTAGCAAAGGTTCTAATGGACAAGACAATAGGGAGATAAAATAAAATCTCCCCACTTGGATAAGGATATGTGGTGGAGGAGAAGGAATGATGGACAAATGTGAGACACTTTGCGGTCATCAGAGATTGCGGGTTATACACCAGCAAACTTAATGATATGCCGGTTTGTTCTTTGGTGTTGATTCTGTGAACAACTGTGTCTTGACATATTCGGACACACGTCATAGGATGATGTTTAGGTTTGGTGAGAAGAGACAGGTAAAGGGAATGGAGACACTACAAATAAGGTTGGAAAAACAAGGTGGATGGAGAAGAAACGGAAGAAGAGTTATGGATACCTTGGTGAGAGGGAGAAGATGGTACAGAGGGGATAGATGAGAGAATTAGCTAATCTTGGGACATCTTGACAACTGCTCGAGGAGACATAGTGTCAACTCTAGGGTAAGCAATTGTATCCGTGTCTCGGCGGAGACAAGTTTCCGATGATTCTGCCGCGGCTTCAACCTCTCTGCGGCTTGAGCTGCGGGAATTTTGAACATTTCATCGGATGCAAAGGGGGCACCGGTAGCCATATCTTCTTTTTTGGGAATGAGTCAAATTAAGGTAGCTTCTCCTTGGTTCCTCAGGGTTGAGTTATTGCTCCCCCACGGCGATACTTCATCTTTGATAGGCTCGAGACTCAGGTTATCGACCTTGGCAAAGGTCTTCACCCACCTTCTTTTTCTTGGAGTTGTGCGATCCAGCAAGCTGGATTCGAGACTTCACTTGTCTTCCTCTTGGGAGAAGGTTTCTTCGATTTGAACCTTAAAGGCTGTTGTTTGGTGGTTTCTTGGTGATGGTTTTCCAACTCGGGTCTTTGGTTCTCGGCCACCTATCCGGAGGGCTTCTGGGTTCTTTCGTAGAGATAGGAACCTCTGATTCGTCGGTCAAACCACTTGGTTCTTTCTTCTATTCCTTGCGGCGAGCTTCTTCTCTTTTTCTTATTGTCTTCTTCTTCATCTTCAGGAGGGATACCCTTTATGTCCATCATAGACAAGTTCTTCGTGTCGTGGAAAGTGACATGTCTGTAAGTGGCATCACACGGGAACAAACCACTTGTTCTGGAAGACTCTTGTCATGACATCCAATAGGGGTAGGATTGCATGTTGGTCCTCTTGATGGTGATTCAAGGTACATGTAGATAGGATCGTTGATATCTACCTTGATTTTAGACTCAAGTGATACAAAAAAATCTGTCCATCTTGGTCACCTGTGTCTGGTGATTCTTCCAGGGCATCATGCTCTCCAGAGAGCTTGTGCAGGAATGCGCATTTTGTCACCGTGCTTGACAGGCCGTTCTCGGTTGGGAACACCATATATAGCTATGTTGACATTCTTGGTTCCCACGATCTTCCCACTTAGGGCTTGAAGTAACTCGAATCCTGGGCATTTTGGAACCATTTCCGGAGGAGGGGAAGTTAAGGGTTTTATCCATCATTTGAGCCTAAAGCTCTTGGTTCATCCCAATTCTTGGTGATGACCCGGGCATTGGTCAGATGCTTTGACAAGCTTGGGATGAACAAGCTCTTTGATGTCAAAGAAAGAGGTTCACTTGGGTATCAACTCCTCGGAGACATCCATACCCCATTTCTTAACTTTGTTGAAGATCAGTTTTACGAGGTAGAATTTTTCCAGATGGAAACCTTGAGTTGTATTTCTCGGCAATTTCTTTCGAGGAGAGACACTTTGATGGTGCCGTTTCTGAGAAAGGGTTTCTAGCGTTTTGGAAGAAAAAAGTGCAGAAGAGGAAAAACGAAGATAGAGAGTTTGAGAGTTTAAAATCGTAAAGGTTAAACTTTTTTGATTCTAAGCCTTTTATAGCTATAAGGCATGAGGAGAAATAAAAACATTTTTAATTTAAAATGGCATGATTTGCGTGGGGAACTATAGAGCCACACGTAAGTCATAATGAAAACATGGTTTCAAGATAAAAACTAGTGTGCACGATTAGCTTGAGATAGTAAATGGTATTAAATAATTAATGACCATTTCAACAAAGCTGTTGAGTTATCATTGTGACTCGACATGTCCAGGACAGTATTATGGATGGGTGATATAAAAACATAAGGCAGGTAGCATAGGCAGGTTAATTATTGGACATGTCATTCAACAAATGCAATGCATGTTTATATTTTCTCTGTAAGTAAAAACCTTTTTACGCTAATGGTTTTAGTGAAAATATCAGAGTCCTTGATTTTCGGTTTAACAAACTTAATATCAAAGATACCTTCTGAACATAATCTCTTATAAAATGATGTTAAATTTCAATATACTTTGACTTAGAATACTGAATTGGATTTTGTCTAGGAATATGACACTAAATTATCACACCACAGATATGTTATGCTTTCGTAAATAGAATAATCCTGAAGTTGATGTTTTACCCATCAGAGTTGTCGGCAACTAGCGGCTAAAATATATTCTACTTCAGCGATGGATGAGACGGTTATAGCCTCTTACCGACCGGGAGACTAAGCTTGCTCCAATGAAGTGATATCATCCACTAGTGCTTTTTCTTCTATTTTGTCTCCCGTCCCAGTCACACTAATAATTCTTTTGATCTTAATCCGGCAAACCAAGATTAGTAGTCTCGAGAAAATATCTAAATATTCTTTTAACAACTTTTAGATGAGATTCTTTTGGTGGAATTGAAATCTAGCACACATCTGAATGATAAGGGAATGTCAGTGCGGTGAAGTTAAGTATACTAGAGGCCAGGCATGCCTGTATGGCAGTTTTGTGTACCTTTTTACCTTCATCATCTTTGCTTAGTTTGCATTAGGTTGCATGAGGTTTTCATAAGTTTGGCATTTTCCATTTTGTACCTCTTGATTATCTCCTTGGTGTACTTTGTTGGCGGATGTAGGTTTTATCCCTTGTCCATTTGATTAGTAGTCCAGGAAAGAACTTTAATTCTCCATGTTCACATCTCAAATTCTTCATGTGGTTATGTGAACTACTAACCTTGCCTTGTTTAACAACTTTGCCATCCTCGTCCAAATTGTTCTGGAACCCCCGTCTTGTTCCAAAATGATTTGTTTTGGGTTTGAGACAAGTGTCCGGGATTCATGTCGTTGTCTGGTTGAGTTAACTTTTGCATAGCAAGAATCCGGACTTTCATCCTCGGGAGCTTCTTCTGTGTTTTGGCTAAATTTCTGATATAAAGGCCACATTGCTTGATTCTTTTAAGTGGATCTGGTTTTTACTCCTTGGGGGATTTCCAATAGTAAGATCCGTAGGATGATGGTGTTGAACTTCCAGTCCCTTTTGAGATCATCGGGAAGATCTTGACTTTTCTGGCCGACTGGCACATTGGCATGTTCCGCTCCACTTGTCTAACTGGCTCAATCACGAGTTACTGTCTTGGTGAGATCGAGACTATTGATTTTAGATTTGTTTGTTCAGGATGCCGCAAGATCATCTTCTATTTGATAATTCATTTATCGAGTCTTTAAACTCCATCATTGGACTACGTGAACAGGGTCTTCGTTAACAAGGTTTTGGAATTGTAAATTCTAAATGCTTTAGACATTTTAGAATATCTATAAAAAATACACTGACTACTTTGGAATCGAAACTTTCCAAGTTGATCCATTGGTATTGAATGAATCGTTCCATCTGAAATGCGGAAAAATAAGTATGTTGGGACCTTTACTTTCCAGATTCATGAGGAGTCTTCTTAGAAAGGGCTCTAATAAGTATTTTGTTTTGTACACAACAAGCATGTTTCACATGTACCGCCAGTGAGTACTGAGGGATGTTTATTCTCGTTGAGCATAGATCTAACCATCTCTGCAGAGGTGTGTTCTTTCTCTCGGCCGCTCATTTTGTTATGAGTTCAGGTGTTGAGATATTGAGAGATCTTATTCTTCTCCTGAGATGTCTAGCAGCTGCAATTTAAAATTCTCTCCCATGATCACATCTGAGGGTAGAGATACAAAACCACTGTTCATTTTATACTCTTTTGAGGAATATTGAAAAAGCCTTAAAAGACTCATCCTTGTGGGTTAAGAAGAGTACCCATGTAAATCTAGAATAGTCGTGGCTTGTGACAGGCTCTATATTTTCTTCCGCCGGCTAGCAACACTAGCTGGTTAAACAGATTCATGTGTAGCAATGAAAGAGGTCTGGGTTGATACTTGGTTTTAGATTTGAAACTTGATTTTATCTGTTTACCTCTCGACATCCATCACACAAGACATCTTTCTTAAAGCTAATATCGATAATCCCCTCTCACGTGAGGTTATCCTTTTCGGTTTAGAAATTAGTTTCATACTAGCATGTCCTAGTTTAACTTATGCCATAACCAGCTTTCGTCCTCATTGGACATGGACGGGTTATACTTTGATGTGAGAAATTAGTCAGTTCAATCTTATACAGATTTTATTACCTTTTAGATGAAAAGAGGGTTTTGCCATTGCGGTCTTTAACTACACATAAATCCTTAGTAAAGGAGACATCAAATCCTTTGTCACATAATTGACTTATGCTAAGTAAATTGTTCTTAATCCTTCAGCCATAAGAACGTTAGATATAGAGGAAAATAAGGTTTACCACCAGTAGTACCAATGCTTATAACCTTCCCTTTACGATTGCCTCCAAATGCAGCATATCCTCCTTTCTTAAGTTGGAGGTCTAGGAATATAGACCTTTCTCTGCCATGTGCATGAGCAACCACTTGTCCAGTACCAACATCGGTTGTTTCTTTGTACTATTGAGGACATTTGCAAAAGAAATTATTTGATCTTTAGGTACCTCTAGTTTTACGGGTCCTTTCATTAGTTCTACAAGTGCGCGAAGACCTTCGTTCTCTTCTTATGGATACACTTAGACATAACATGTCCGGTTTTACCCGCGAGTTACAGAGACGGTATGGATTTAATTATTTTTGACTTAATAGATACATTTGAAGTTTTAGTTGATACCTTATGGCGTGTGTCGATGGTTATATTCAATACCTTATTTGTTAGGGAGTGTCTCGACTGACCCAAATTGCTTGTTGATTATCTACGCCATTAACAAATTTGGCAAGATCACAAGTGAGCTCTTTCCACTTTTGTTGAAGTTTTTAAACTTCTTTAGATTGTGATGATTCAACTTGAGATCTTAGCTTTATCAGACTTTTCAGTCTTTAGCTCATTGTTTTCCTTGGCCAGCTTATCACACTCTTGAGATTTCCTTATGCTCAGCGATGAGCTTTACATACTCTCTGAGCAAATGATTCTCCTTCCTCCATGACAAACATTCATACTTTCCCGACAAGTATGGCAATTTTTGAATCTTTAACTTTGGCTATTCCTTTATGATCATCACGAGTGGCATGTACATCGTCCACTGTGTTTCCTCAATTATATTAGGCATGTTTTGTTGAAAAGAAAGAGTCTCGGGAATATCAAGAGTTGAATCTTGATTTTCATCACTACCATTATACATGCTTTTCCTTGGAGAACCATAGGCAACCTTTTGTTAGAAGGATCAATGATGTGGAACACTTGTTTTTCTTGGGAAGCCATTATGAAAGGCTCATTTGTATGACCTAACTTGCAAAGGTCTACCAATGTAAACCCCCATTCCTCGATTTGTACACCACCTTACTATCAACCCACTTACATTTAAAAACCTAGATCGTAAGCTTAGTGTAATTGAGCACCCAAATCTCTTCAATGACTCCAAAGTAACGTATCGGTGCTTTAACGAGTTTTGTGTCCTTTGAACAAGAGAAGTGCATTGCTTGGCCACGATCATAACCCCACTATTTTGCATGGTACTCTTGTTATCTTGTTCCTTGCATAAAAGGAAAAGTTATCAATGTCGTATCCGCCTCCAACATATGACATCAAAGCTAGGCCCACGTCTAACCATATTACCTCGTCGGAAAGCGGTACTATCATCCCTCGGATTTCATCTTTAAACCTTTTTAAGAAAGTCTTGTTATGCTTGTTCAACAACCACTTTTCGCTCATTCGAGGGTTTTCTCCTTGACTTTTATTTTATGTTCACAAAAGTAAGGTTGAACAAAATCGATGTTGTTCAATACATACAAATGTGCTTGGCAGACTTCCTCCCGACCCTTGCTATTAATTGTTAAACCATGTGTACCTTTACCTTGACATCTTCTCTTATCATGATGAGGCTTAGGAACCCCTACAGGATCCGTGTTATGAAGGTAGTCCAACAAAACTCAATAGCTTCTTCTACAAACATACCTTTGAACAATAGATGCTTCGGGACGATGTGGATTCGTCACCTACCCTTTCAAGATCTTCATGTAGCGCTCAACTCGGGTACATCCATCTCGGAAAAACAGGCCCACATAATCTAACCTCCCTCACCAAATGAACAATTAAGTGAACCATGATGTTGAAAAAGGAATGAGGGAAATACATCTCCAATTGGCACAAGATTGTAGCAGTCTCAACTTCCAACTCATCCAACTTATGGGGGTCAACGACTTTGTTACATATAGAATTGAAGAATGAACACAACTGAGTAATGGTATGTCTCACATTTTTTGGAGCAATACCATGAATAACAACGGGCAGAAGTTGTTGCATCAAGATGTGGCAATCATGAGACTTTAATCCAACCAATTTGAGATCACCAGAGACAAGCCTCTTGATATTTGAAGAGTAACCATGTGGAACTTTGATGCCGTGAAGACACTCACAAAAACTTTGTCTCTATTTTTTGACAAAGTATGACATGCTGGAGGCAAATATGTCCACTTACCATCCTCAACAACTGGAGCCAACTGCTCTCATATGCCCATAGCAACAAGGTCAAGACGAGAATTCACACCATCATTTGCCTTGCCCTGAATGTTGAGAAGCATCCTGGTCACACTATCCCACACTTTTTTCTACACATGCATCACATCAATAGTGTCTGAAATCAAGCTTGCGCTACTATGGAAGATCAAAGAATATTGACCTATTCTTCCATATGTTTTTCTCAGCAGTCTTACCCTTCTTTTTGGACTTGAACATTGATGTCCTTTACTTTCTGGTTATCCAGTTATCCAGTGTCTGGCATAGAATTTTGCACATATCTTAAGTTATAAACATCCAAAAATTATAAACTTTATATCGTTGGAAAGCTAACAAAAATATCTACAGCTTTTATGAATATCACAAAATCTGAAACAGGCTTTTAAAGGGTAAAAACTCTGTTAGAAGTTAGATAAACGGTACTGGGACTGGAACCTTAACATTATATACTATTTTGATCATAACTTGAGCTTCATGAATCCAATTTGGATGAATTGGTGTCTACGAAAGCTAAGAGACATGGCTACATTTCTTATGAAGAAATCGAGTCAAAATGAGTTTTTGTTTACTATGAAATTTCCATTTGAAGATGAATGTTGAGTTATAGGAAGTCTATTATGCAAAATTTGGCCTAAAACACACAAAACTATATATTTAACTTATTTTGAGCCACTTATGAGATTTTAACAGCTTCAAACTTTAAATATAATAATTCAAATAATCTAATTCCTATCAAATTAAGTAGTAGCCAATTTTTGGGATGTTCCATTTCTCCCATCCTTCAAGAAATTTCGTCTTCGAAAATTTGCTTACATCTAATGTTGATAATAAAAATAGTATGATAGACCCGACTGATGACCTATTGCCCAAACCACACTAGAAATTATTTAGTACAACCTCTAAGATAACGTATAAATAATGATGATGGATTTAAACAGGTATGTACAAGTCAAGATCCAAAAAATACGATAGCGAACAAAAGTCAAATAAGTAAAATATGTCATGCAAACAATTCAATTACAACACCAAATACATGATTCTGGGCAACATTTAAAACCTAAACAACCAAAATAAAATTATTTTACATGTACACTAACGCTTAACACAATATAGCAAGCATATTCCTTTTATTTGACTTTAATATTATTTCATAGTATATTTTGTGCATATTCTTGCCAACTAAAGATGTTCAGTCTCTAAGGAAATAATATATTCATACATAATCAGAATCATATCATTCATCTAAAAAAACATATCATTCATTCGTGAGGATTATTGCAAAACACATTCTGGTAACAATTTTTTTCCTCGAAATCAAACACGTACAATCACATCAAAAGGTGCTAGAATGAGCAAGATGTAACATTGAAAGGATTACAATTATGATTTTGTTCTCATGAAATTGAATCACAACTCTTCATTCACACAAGGCAACTAGTAAAATATGACTCTTAGAATTTATTTAGACGAGTCAACAATAAAGTCATCATGACATATAATACTAAAACAATCATTCAATAGGAAAACGACAACATAAGTCATTTAGAATTTCAAAATCAGAAAGCAAATAGATTATCGATGCCATTTAAGTGAAATTTTCTCACACCAAGGATCAACGATCATTTGTGAACAAGTTTTTTTTTTCCTAAGAATAATATTAACAACATGAATAAAGCTTCAACAAGGTGAACTTCCATGAATTGTTTTGTTATAAAATACTTCTATTTTTTAGAAAACCTCGAAAACATTTTAGAGTACCAATCTACATATCAATGCATTAAAAATGATTTTTTTTTAAAAATTAAAAAACAATTTTTTTCATATATAATCAAAATTGGAGAAGGTGTAGAAAGTTTATAAATTGTCTTCTTTTTTTTTTAGCTAAGTAAAGTCTCGATTTTTCTAACTATGCAAATGAATTTAGACAGCTATGAAATTAAACGGGCATAACACTTACACATATAAGTGTATTACTGTATTTATTTTAATAAAAAATAATTGTTAATTAGTCTAGAAAATTCGTGTAAGTTTTGAACTCGGCTCAAAAAGTTCCAGCACAGACTATTTATTGTAATTAATGACTTATAAAGCTCAAAACTCATTGAAACATTTTGACATTTGTTATCTAAGATTCTTACACATATATGAACAATTCCCAAGGGGCACCATGTTAAAAGATCATGCTGGTATTTTTTTTTAAAAAAAAATTGCGGCGGATTCTATTCCAGCACAACCACAAAAAAATGATATTGTTATCGAGCTTCTTCTTAAAGTGCATATTACAAAATCACCCAGTTACTCTATAATTTTAAACGCTTCATCGTTAGCATATTTTCCTAATGAGGAACTCAAAATATATTCAAAACCAACATACAACCAGTCATAGAAATCTAGAACCACACAACAAGCTCAAGAGGTTCATACTTTGCATACATACATAAACACTTATAATTGATTATAAACACTTAACAATGATTATTGGATGAAACATAAGTCACAACTGGTCAAGTTACTCATCAAGAAGTCAATTAGTCACAGAACAACATGTAACACACATCACAATATCATGTTACCACTATTAGTGAGCATGTGTAAGTGTTAGTTAGACATAGCAGTGCTGAGTCAGCACAGTTAGATAGAGGTGGTTACACCTCTCATCTAATAAATAGATGAACCCTATGTAACTAGACTTTAATCAATACATAATACAGAATCTTCCCCTTGCACCCTCTCTCTCTCCATGTGATTCTCTTCTTCTTACATGGTATCGTAGCTTAAACGTTCTAGCCATGGCTTCAAAGTGAAACGATCCTCCACCACCACTAAAATGGGAGTGTTGAGAAAAAGTATAGACATATAGTGGGGACTGGTTTAGCTCTCCTTGCCCATGCCTCTTGCCCATGAGGTTTTGGGATCATGCCTTTGTTGGTGTAAGCCCTAGTGGCCAATCTATTTTGAATAGATCATTATTTGTATCATGAACTTAATCATATATTTGATATATGTATAAGGCATTCATTTATTATGTTATTAGTTTATAGCATAATAAAGTCCTTAGAATAGGCGCTTCATTCAATGAGATATTAAGTACGTGACTTAATCGTGAGACCTCATTGAATAATATAATGCTATTCTTAAATATCCATACTCAAGTATTATTGTTAATTAGGATGACAATAATACATAGAGACTATTGTGTGAGGAGACTGATGACCACATTTCACGGGTCATGGATATGTGATATCAAGTCGGCACACATGTATAAATATTAGGAGTAATATTTATATTGGATGACCCACTATGAGAATACTTCATAATAGTTATGTGAGTGTTATAAGTATTCTCATGGCGACTATAGTGAAGTAGTCCTTCGACTTGAAGTCACTACGATTCCTACATGAGGAGTTGTAGGCTTTAATGCGATCAAACGTCACATGTAACAGGGCGATCATAAAGGTAGTTATTGGGCCTGCAATAAATCATGTTGAGGAGTGTGAGTGATGTAGACAAGATTCGTCCCTCCTACATAACAGGGGTAATGTCTTGGGCCCCTCGATAGAGTGAGACGTGAAATATGCGTGGCCACACGGAAGTGGGCCAATATGTGATATTGGGCCCATTTATGATTACACGTCTACTCGAGGATCGAGGAACAAATAATTGAACATAACAAGAATGACACTATTATGCCTTGTGTTCAATTAAGACATATGGACGAAGGGACATTTACTACACGGTAAATTTTGGTCCCAGTAAGGCTAAAATCGGATCACCGATACTCTCGCTAATTGGGTAGTAATGATGCATTGCTAGATGCTGCTCATTATTTATAATATTTAATATTATAATTAATATTTGATATTATTATAATATTTAATATTATTTCCAACTTAGTGGGAGCATATAAGGTCACACGCATAGAGCAAACGCGGAGCAGTTATATTAATTAAATATGATTTAATTAATATGAGGACAATTGGGCTTGTAGTGTACAAAGCCCAATAGGATAAGCAGTTAGGTTAAAGGAAGCTGCCAACTTATAAATAGAAGTGCTCTCCCCTCTAACCTAGTTTGGTTAACTGTGTCTCCCCATAGCCGTCAACTAGCACAAGACACATAGCTCCGACGCCCATTTACTCACGTGGACTGAGTAGAGGTGTTTCTCCTTCGTGACACTGGTGATCGAAAAGTAAAGCACGCTTCAAGAGGTAAACACTATTTGCCATTTGTGATTCATCTTTGTAATGCGCGATCCATGGGATGATTTTCTTTCGCCTTGAGATTTGATTTTAAAATAGGATAATCTCATGAAAACCCAATAGCCTTTACCACTGCCACCTAACTAATCAATAGAATGCCCGCCTCCCATACTCTCTCAAAAGTCACCCTTTGTTGTTTTATACAACACTCAACCCTGATTACAGCTTTCTAAAGGTATTTGGATGTGCTTGTTACCCTTGTCTTTGATCCTACAACAAGAACAAGTTGGAATACAGTCTTGTAAGTGTACTTCTTTGGGTTATTCCTCTTCTCACAAAGGCTACAAATGCCTTTCTAAGGATGGCCGACTTTACATCTCCAAAGATGTTCAGTTTGATGAACATAAGTTTCCCTTTGCTACTATATCAAATCAGCCTCCCTCACCTAGTTCGGGATCAGTCCAACCCCATTTTCCCTGCTCCTCTTCCTGTCCCGCCTCCATATCCTAATTGTGCTACTTTCAGCCCTCCACCCGAGTATGTTCCCCGTGTCTTCTCCTTCATTATCTCATCCTTATCACCGTCCAACTCAATCCACTAGTCCTAATTCTCCTCATTCCTCTCCTCCGGTTCTACATCTTTACCTTCCCTACATTCAGGTCTTACCACACAATACCCCGCGTCTCCTTCCTCTCGCTTAGAACCCATCTTAGAGTCTCCAAGCCCCTCTCCACATCCTTGTAATGTTCATCCCATGGTCACTAGGGCTAAGTCTAGAATGTCTATTGTTCTTCTAACACATGTAGAGCCTAACACACCTAAGAAGGCTCTTACACCAACCGTTTTTCCCGGCGGCTTCTGCTCCGCCGCCCACAGCCAACTCACAAAGAACCGCCACCGCCGCAGCCTGACACACCTCCCTCTCCCGACATTCCTTTTTTTCAACGAGTATCCCACACCGCCGCCGCCGCCATCAGCCGGAATTGCCGCCGCCGACCCCGGCGGTGTAATTGCGAGCCCTACGGCAACGCAACCGACGGCCGGCGAAGAAGGTCGCGATCGCAATCTCCGTCGGAATCGCCACGCTCGGGATGTTCTCCGCGCCGCTTTCTTCCTATACAAGCATAGGACGAGCAGAGTGTGGAGATTCAGAATCAAAAGCACGTGGCGCTCAAATTCCCATTTTGTACCGACAATTCATCCTCCAGAGCGCAACCACCACAGCCTAGTTTCTCTACATTGGGACGGTCGAGCCGAGCCGAGCCGAGCATCGCATTCAACCGACCAAACCGGGAACGGTGTAAACCGGTCACCTTATCGTAAACCGAATTCTGTTAAGCTATCGGATCGGCACCGCCCCAACCCCAATTGCGGCCGCTGCCGCCGCTGAGTAAAACTTCCGATGGGAACCACCACCACCGCCGGCGGATCGCTGCCGCCTTCTTCCGACGACGATGGAAGCCACGAGAGGAGGTTTCATTCTCCGCCGCTCGGTCGAGAGGATACTTATTATTACACGCCGGTTTCACGGCATAGTAGTTTCGAGTAATGGTAGTCCCGCGGCTTCGGCCGTAGCTCCGGCGGTTCCTTACTCCAAGAGAACTTCGCCAAGTCTCGGATTTCAGATTCGCCGCCGGATATCGAGAACGCCATGATACCTTCTATAAAACATGCTCTCAACCGCCGCCGTCAATATCTCCTACAGGCCACCAGCGTGATGTCAAGTTATTCTAGAAGACCGACATACTCATCTCCAACACGAGCACCGAATTTGATGCATCTACCTTCACCTGAGTCCATGACTTCACGTCACATCATCCTCCTCCTCCTCCTCCGCCGCCGCCGCCGCCACCCCGAGCAATGCCTCGGGGAAAGACTTGGTCTCCAGCAATTAGCGTGTCGTCATCCACTCCTTCATCAATAAAGCAGAAGAACAGCCTTGGTCTCAAGTCAAGAAGGAGCAGCTTCCGCTTTTGCTTCTGGTAACAGTGTGAGGTCTTGTTCTTCGAGAGAGGGTGGAAGTAGATGACAAACCCAAGTTGAAGGCTTTGCATTGGGATAAAGTTCGTGGCAACCTCGCATCCGTGCCACTGTGTGGGACCAGTTAAAATCAAGCTCCTTTCAGTAAGTATGATATGATTTTAAATTGCTGTTGCAGTTTAGTAGTTGTTATTAAATTAGTGCGAATAATTGCATGAAAATGTCGTCGATGCAACTATAATTGCGATCAC
This sequence comes from Sophora flavescens, assembly GCA_030762895.1. Lineage (NCBI taxonomy): Eukaryota > Viridiplantae > Streptophyta > Magnoliopsida > Fabales > Fabaceae > Sophora > Sophora flavescens. The sequence goes on along the minus strand of JAUPTC010000251.1, from coordinate 45,410 downwards.
AATGCAATTGTAGATATAACCAATTTGGATCCATTTGAGCGGTACAACTCTCTTCAGCCATTCAAAAACACAATTCATGGATATCGCATGCAGTAGTTGTTAAATTTAATTAACAAAATTGGCTGGAAAGTACTGCATCGATGGAGAGATCCGAATTATTATAGTCACAATTATGGTTGTGAATCGTTATTTAAAACCTTGATTTTGAGCTAGTTGAGGTTAGGGCTATGAGTGTGAACTAATATATGTTTATGGTATGGTATGGGATGTATTGTTTATTTGTAGATTAAATGAGGACATGATGGAGAGCCTTTTTGGTTGCAATTCTACAAATTCTGCACCTAAAGAGACTGTTACTAGAAAGTCAGTTCTTCCTCCCCGCTGAGCTGGAGAATAGGGTGTTAGACCCAAAGAAATCACAAAACATAGCTATACTATTGAGGGCACTGAATGTGACAAGAGATGAGGTGTCCGAAGCTCTTTTAGATGGTAAGTTGATTTGTTCATTCTTCCCCATTTCTAGATATTAATCAGACTTTAGCCTTTAGCTGCTTGGAACATGTGTACAAGTGGGTGATATTTATAGTTATTGTTGTGACTTCTACGGGAGCAAGTGGATGTGGTTTTGTTGCATTTCTCAATTTTCTACTAAAATGTTGATTCACGGGTCCATATGCACACAGCAAAAACATGCACACAATAACCCTTGGATCTTGGTCACCCGTGTGTGTTAAACTGTCATTAAATTGTTTTTGTTAGATTATTTAATATCATCTACAAGATACTATTTCTAAAAAATGTAAAAAATTATATTCGATGCAGTTTGTGCTACACAATTGAAGCGTAATAAATATTTCAAAAACACAAGACATACCGGATAGCTCAAGAACTAGAACACAAGTTATTAACAAAATCCGCTTATCTTCTTTTTCTCGAGGAAGTAATAAAATTTTCCGTTTCCAACATATGGGACCAGTCTACCACCGTAACAATCCTCTTCGCCTACCTACCTTTGGCTTTTGGGCTGTAATATTCAAGCTTCCCTGAAAGCAGTGCCCTTGTTTTCTCGAGCCATGATTGTCACATGATAAAGAAAGATCATACTATTTTTGCTCCAATCCTCTAGTCTATATTGATATAGTCTGCCTTTTATTCCTTAAGTTTACTATTTTTCTTATCCATTTTCTCTAGATTCCGTTTTCAGTGTTCCTTTGTCCTTTGTACTTTCTTCAAATTGGCTATCTAACTTGCATAGTAATAGATGTACTAATCTCTAGTACCTTGATACCTGATATCAACTGTGGATAGACTAGTAACTCCCCTTATAGCTAGCTTCCTACAGTCCACATGGATCTAATTAGCTATTATTCCAAGAAACACTTTTGAATATATTGATGTCAAAATTCTCAAGTATGGATGTTTTCCATTTTACTCGTTCATTTTCTAATAAAGGTGCCACATTACTTATATGTCATAACTTATGTGTCTCCACCTCAAATGACACAGGGTACGTGTAACTCAAAGCGCAAATTCAGAAGAGATAATAAAAATTAAAATCTAAGAGTCTCCTCCAAAATGAAGTTTGCAGTCATATTTAATTTTCAACATTCCATTTTACATTACTTTACTGAATAAGCAATAAATCTGTAAAATATGTGAAATATATGAAGATGGGGTATTTACATCAACTAATATCTTAGGTTGTTTTCCTGACACATCTACTGTTATTTTTTTTACCTTGAACTAATTGCTCATCTGCATCCATCCTTTTCATTTTGCTAACATCATAGGTGGTATTTATCTTTTCTTTTGTCTATTTTTTTTTGTATGACACAGGGAATCCTGAAGGTTTGGGTGCTGAGCTATTAGAAACTCTAGTAAAGATGGCTCCAACTAAGGAGGAAGAGATAAAGCTTAAAAACTATGATGGTGACCTCTCAAAACCTGGGTCTGCAGAAAGATTTCTTAAAAACAAGTGCTTGATATCCCTTTAGCCTTTAAAAGAGTTGAAGCCATGCTGTATAGAGCTAATTTCGAAGCAGAAGTGAACTACCTTAGGAAGTCTTTTCAAACCCTGGAGGTGTGGCAAGCTTATACCAATCCCTTGTTACCTTTGATATCTTGCTTTCGATTAAATTTTGTTCTTTCTCCCGAGAGACTAACCAATTAACTGTTAATGTTTACCAGGCAGCAAGTGAGGAATTAAAGAACAGCCGGTTATTCCTCAAACTCATTGAAGCTGTTCTTAGGACAGAAACAGAATGAACGTTGGCACCAATCATGGCGATGCTAAATCTTTCAAACTGGACACACTCCTAAAACTTGTAGATATAAAGGGAACAGATGGAAAGACCACATTGCTCCACTTTGTGGTCCAAGAGATCATTAGATCTGAAGGTTCAGGTGGTGAATCTGCAAATGAGAATGCTCAGAACCAAATGGCTTCCGAATTCAATGAGGAAGAATTCAGAAAGAAAGGATTGCAGGTTGTAGCTGGACTGAGTAGAGACCTTGGTAATGTCAAAAAGGCAGCAGGAATGGACTCAGATGTCTTAAGCAGCTTATGTCAAAAAGCTTGAAATGGGACTTGATAAAGTGAGTTTGGTTTTGCAATATGAAAAGCCAGATATGCAAGAGAATTTCTTTAACTCGACAAAGCTATTTCTGAGAGATGCAGAAGAGAAAATTGGTAGGATCAAGGCTGATGAGAGAAAGAGGCACACCCTTTCAGAATTTTTATGATTGTAAGAGACTTTCTTAATATTTTGGATCAAGTCTGCAAAGAAGTTGGAAGGATGCAGGATAGAACTGTGATTGGTTCAGCCAGATCCTTCAGGATAGCTGCAAGTGCATCATTACCTGTTCTCTGCAGGTACCATGCAAGACAAGATAGAAGTTCAGATGAGGAAAGCTCATCCCCTAGTGTTGTGAATATGAAAGAAAGAATAGTCCCTCAGGATAACAATGAAGGTAAATGAATGTTTTAGCAGATTTAAGTTAATTGCCAGCATTCCATCATTAGGTCTATTATGTATAAACTCCAACAGGATTTCTACCAATACCTAGAGTCCCATTCCACAGGTAATAGTGAAGGAGCCGACTTTCCAAGAGAGATTGCACATATGACACTTACAGGCATGATGAGTAGATAACAAGCTGTTGACAGGATCCATACCATGTTTACCACCTACACTCGACTTCATATGAAGCTGAAATGAATTTTTATATGGCAAGTGCATTAGTGCAAGACACGCATCTTTTTTGTTTCTTCAACTCCAACACTTATGTCATAGTTAAGATAGGTTTTATTAGATCAGAGTCCCACACATTTTCATATTATAGAATGTTACTATTTTTGTATGTATTTGTTGAATCATTTATTAATAATAAATAGCAGTTTCGCAGCAATTTCTTTATGTATGACTAGCTTTTGAAATCTCGCAGCAGCATCACACTTGTTGCAATGCACAAATACTTGTTCACTGGTGTTTACTTAAAAAATTGATGTTACAGTGAACCAAAGGGGCATTAAGCATTGATGCCTTAACCATTTAATTAAAAAGGAGTTCTTAAAATTTTGGAATTTTTTTTGTTTGGCTTCTATTGATTGGTATATTTTGGTTTTATTAAAATGGATTGAATACAAGTGAACAGATGACTATAAAATAAATATTGACAACTACCATTACTTTCAGAATGAAATATGATAGATGCCCTTTTAATTGCTCTAATGCTCCATGCTATATTGGACCGTGTATCTAACAATTTTGTATCAATTGATACGATTTGTGCACATCTCGTTACTTTTATAGCAACTACTATCTTTTTTGGGATTTGGATTCTCTTCACGGATGCAGCCAAAATTTGTGTCCAGTGTACCGCATACGGTAACAGAAGGGCATTGAGAATGTAAATACATGTAACGGTTCAGATCAACTAATACATGCATCCAATGGTCCACGATCTTGGTGGAGAGAGGCGAGCAGGATCTAAATTCTCCTTCCTGACCAATAATAATGTTTAAGGTTAGCATCTCAATACATCATTCCCTTAAGATTGTACATAATCATTTTCAATCTAAAGATGCTAAAAGAGATAACATTATCCACTGCAAAAATTCCAAAGTTCTACTGTTTTTTTAATATATACCTTTCTAATGTGGTCTTGAAAAATAAACATTGTATTTAATAAAATGGTAAAATGGTGCCTTGATAGTCCCTTGTAGTTGACTGATCGCTACGAGACAAGAATCTGCTTTAAGCGAGCTGCAATTGGCATGCCCGTAAATCCAACCAATAAGCAAAAGATCCACCGTACTAGAGTGAGTGGTGTTGTGTTTGCAAAGGTTCCCAAGTACTCAACTATTATGATTTGAAATATAACAGTGCAACTGATGACAGTCACGAAAACATGGTTATCCATTATGCCCTTAAAAACATCTACTTCCTCCATCTCACGAGAGTTTATCTCATTGAAAACCTGCATCACCAAATCAAACCACATCTGGTAAGGCAGATTCACCATTGCTCTATATGAGCCACATGATTGGCTTGGTTTACACACTTTTTAGTTTTTACCATTATGTAAAATCCCAGTTTATGAGTTCTTTTATTTATCTACCAAAAATATTATTTATACCCCCAGACCACCTGACAACTTGGTTAATGATTATATAAATCTTGGTTTATGATGTCCAAGGGGATAGTTGACAAGTTGGTTAATATTATCCGATTTGTGGTTAATGATGTACAGATTTTGATTAATGTAATCAAAATCTCAGATGTGCTCTTTATCTAATCTCTACCATATTTTCCAATTTCCAATAGGGTATGTAAACCTTAGACTGTTAAACATCCCCGCTTCCAAAGTTAAACATTGTTCAACACATGAGTGTGAAGAGGAGTTTCTAAGAAAGATTACCTGACAGAACACAAATGAGTTGAAAATAAGTGTGTTCAATGTTACATCAGCCATGGGGCCTTTGAGAAAAAAGACCCATTTTCCTACTGATTGAAGAAACCATATCACCACAAACTGATATAATGATTGTCCTAAGATATTCCTCCACATGACATTGCTGATGAAATTCCCCTTCCTCCCTACTGGTGTACGCTTCATTAAATCATCATTTGGAGGTTCTGTTGCAAGTGCAAGTGCTCCCAGCGTGTCCATTATCATGTTCACCCACAAAAGTTGAACAGCTGTGAGGGGTGCACTTCCTGAAGAGCAAATACATGTAAAGTCATAAGATAAAAAACGGAAAAAGTAGTTAAATTAATCTGTAGGTCCATTAACTATTTGAGAATTTTCAAATAAATCTTTACATTTTAAAAATTTATAATTGGGTCTCTAAATACAGAAAATTTATAATTAAGTCCTTCGTGTACTTTTCCGTTAGGATTTTATTAAGTATTTATTAGGGTTCTGCTGAGTGATCTATCATTCGTCATTTGTGGGTCCCTGAACATTTTGAAAAAATTCAAATATATCTCTATATTTTTTAGCAAAATTCAAAAAGATTTCTATACTTTTTGAACCCCAACAGAAAAGTATATGAGTGATCCAATTACAAATTTTTATGTGTTCGATGACTCGATTACAAATTTTTAAAGCACGTGATCTATTTGAAAATTGTCAAATAGTTAAGGAATGTAAAGATTAATTAAACCTTTCTAATTTTATAAACACAATTTCCCAACTCTCTTTGATGGAATGAATAATGTACAAATGGTGAGAGCAGAAAGGTAAAGTAGACAAATTAGGCTAATTTTCTAACCTGTCATGCAAGCTGATGAGAAGTTCACTAGTAATGCGACCACATTAACAGTCAGCTGGAACTGTACAAATTTCTGAATATTTATGTAAACTGAACGTCCCCATTTGGCCACTGTCACTATTGTGGAGAAATTATCATCCAGAATTATGACATCTGCACTCTCTTTGGCTACATGTACACAAATTATGAATTTGGCCTAATTCTGACATTCTTCTTGGAATAGAAGATTAAGAGTTAAATAACCAAAATGAAGTGCAGTGATGTGAGTTGTGACTATTTCCTTTTCTTCTTTTGGTTTCAAATATTTATTTGATTATGCTATCATGGCCCTCTTTAACAGTGTAGTAGGTAGCATTGCATTGTACTCACCTCAGTTCCAGCAATTCCCATTGCAAGTCCAATGTCAGCTTCATGAAGGGCTGGAGCATCATTTGTTCCATCACCAGTTACAGCAACAACTTCCCCAAATGTGGTGCACAGTTGTTTAACCAATGTATGCTTGTCTAAAGGTGAGGATCGAGCCATAACCTGAAAGAAAGTTAAACATTCTGTCATTGAAAGGATCGACCATGGTTTAACTTTAACCATTAGATCCATCAAGAAGTTCTGCATATAGAAGGTAGAAAAATTCCTAGGTAGATACTGTGTACCATATCATCTTAGGCACTTTTTTTTTTTGTCTGGGGAGAGGCTTATAGTACGTCTTACATAGAGGGGAGAGACTTGAACTTGTACTCACAATACACAATACATGTCCCGCAATTTAACCAACTTAGCCGACTCAAAAGGGACTTGTCTTACGCACTTTATTTATAAGCATTACTTAGATATATCTCGTGTATTTTTAATATATATGATCCCATAAACGTTCACATGTTTAAGGAGTGTCTATGGCAAGCATAGGCAGTGAGTAACAAATAATTACACATAGAGAGAGTATGAAGCACCTGAAGTTTGGGAATCAATTCAAACATTTCCTCTTGAGTCTATCTTGTCTCTAAAATCTGGACCTTCAATGGCTATGCCATCATCTGTTAAAATCCCACATTCCTTGGCTATAGCCTTAGCAGTATTAATATTGTCACCTGTAACCATCCTTACCACAATTCCAGCTGAACGACACACTGCAACAGATTCCTTAACACCAGGACGAACAGGATCTTTGATACCAACAACTCCTATACAAGTATAACCAGAAAGAGGAATAGGGTCTTCAGGATTGAACCCATTTTCCAATTCTATGTAGGCAAAGCAAAGAGTTCTAAGTGCCTCACAAGCAAACTGGTTGATTCTACTCTTAAGATGATTGCTTGACTCTTGATCAAGTGAAACAACCTCACCATTTGAGTTGATCAACTTGTCACAAGCAGCTAGAATAATTTCAGAAGCACCTTTACTTTACAATGTGCTCTTAAACCTCCTCCTTCAGGGAGCTCCAAAACCACACCCATTCTTTTCTTCTCAGAGTTGAATGGCTCAACTTTAATAAGTTTACATGCTTGTTTCTCTTGCTGAAAATTTCCACCTAGTGATAACCCAAACTCCACTATAACCATTTCTTGACACTTTCTGCCTATAACCATTTCTTGTAACCTGAATGGAAATCTTCTTCTTCTCTTTGTCTAAGTCCTTGAATTGTAATGATTGGCGATAATCGCTTGTTGCTGTCACAAACACAACAAGTAAGATACTTGCAACAATTCCAAGTCCATCATGAGCCCCTTTAGGCCAACCTTCAGTTGCTATGCCAACTATAAGAGACACAAAAGCACACACTCCAAGGATCATCAGAGTCATGTCTCGAAGAGCTTCATAAACAAAAACCCAAAAACTCCTTACTTCACTTTCAGTAAACTTGTTGATCCCATAAACCTCTTGCCTCCTATACCATGAATCAGAATCACCGCTAAGCCCTGTAGTCGTTGATGTTGGAAAGCTTTTCTGCAATACCACTAACCCCACCATGAAATTTCAGCTTCTTTACATCGTGACCTTCAACAATACACCCCAATTCATCAGCACAGATTTGAAAACCTGCAGCTTTGACTTCCTCAGGTACAGTGTAATCACTTGGCTGCACACCTGCAGGTATAAATAATCACAAGTAACCATATTTATTATTGAATGTATACTTTTTAGTATTGGTTTCTGAATATGTATACCTTTATTTTATAATAAAAAAAATACTTGTGAAGAAACTTGCCTTGGATAAATTGAAATGCAGCTTTGGAAACCAAAACAGCAACCCTCAGTTTCTCCTGCATTAAGATAATTTAAGGAAAGAAAAAGCCTTTGAGAATTAATAAATTGAGATGTCAAATTCTATGTGGTATTTCATTGAGGAGACAATAAAGGAATCATATTGTTTACAGACTTCTGAAGTCCCTTATTAAGAGAATTAGTCCATTTATACTAATTCACAATAAAAAAATATGAACCTTGGTGAAAGCAAAATAATAAGCAGCCACTTGCTAACAACAAAAGCTAAAGAGAAACACAGATAAAATGGGGGAAATGTACCGTGCTCAATAAATGGACAGTTAAGAGAAAGCCAAAAGATAACAAGAATATTTATACTCAAATATTGGTCATATCAACCAGCTCTTGATGCTACCAGTCCCACTACTATCTCGAACAGTTTTAGTTTATTAGTTGTTGCCTGGTATAATGCATTTTTAACTTCATGGCAAAGTGACTTGGGATAGAATTTTTTATGACCAACCTCATATAACACATCATAAAATAGGCATAAAAAAGTGATCACAAAATATAACATAGTTTAAAACATGAAGACATGAAATATATGTGTGTGTCAACGAAGAATACTGGTTAAGAAAACAAGGCTATGAAGCATAGAAACACCCATACAGCCTAGCTCCCAAGAAACACAAACTCACAGATACTGGAAGTCTGTGATATTTGTGGGAACATTGAAAGATATGTCACATACTCACATGTATTTAAAATGTGGAAGAAGGTATTTAAGAAATGGTGAACTACATAACTTAATATTTTTAATTTTTAAATCTATTTAGATACAAGCTGTAATGCTGTATGGCTCATCTCTTAAAGTTTCTCATCCCTCTCACATAATTTGAAGGTGTAGATTTATAAGCAAACACCAAAAAAAAAAGGCCTTTGGCACTTCAGTGAGTCCACGAAGTATCCTCAGCTTAGATCCTTTGGACCAGCTATGGAACTAATATTTGCTCGGGGCCCAAAGAAAACTTAAGGTCCAGCCCCAACTCAAGGATGTATTCTATGAGAATCGATCCTGAAACCTTCCCCCACCAACTCAACGCTGCTTGCCAACCGAGTTGCACCTATCGGGTTATAGACAATGATAGTTTATGAGCAAGGTATGTCTACTCGTGTATAAAACTACCGGTGGATAAGTTGTCAATTAGTTGTTAAAACAATACAGTCAAAAGTTATTGCATGTTTGTAAAGTAACATGCTCCAAAATGATCTTCACCATGATTTTTGGTTGATTTTAGTTAATATGTCTACAATTTATGAGTATGCCAAAATCAATGCTGGAGATCCAGATACATCACCCACCGCCCTCAGATGGTACGGAGATCCCGATCAAATGCTGACGTGCCATCTTGCACTTCACGGTATGGATGGCACATTAGTGACATCTCAAGTGGACCCGAGTTTGACCGAAGACATTCTGACAAGATTTTAATTAATTCTTTTAGATTTGTTTTGCAATTTAGGGATGGGTATCGGGGATCTGATTCCTATACTGTTCATAATTGCTATGCTATCCTTGTTAAGGATAACTCTGGTGGTACAGTTGTTCCTGCTTTTAATGCAATATGTGCTATGGATAATAGCAATATTGCCATGGCTGTGGTGACTCATGACAATAAAGACAGATTCCAGATAGTACGCACGTGGAAGTATACTTTTGCTGGTGGATGCAAAGAAGGGACCACTGATACTTACAATTATCCCTCAAGGAGTAAAGTTCATTTTAAAAAATATATTAAAATAAATCAACATATGGATTACAAGGAAGTCTACATAGATCTTATGCCAATCATCAGAAGAATGCTTGGGTTTTGTATATGTTGGGACAAGATTTCTCATACAACGTGGATGGCCACGTGGATTGTAGATTTACATCAATATTGTAAATATTGAAATAAATAAATTTTTTTATTTGTTGTGTTATTAATACAAGACTAATTATGAATTAACTACCGGAAAAAGGATTATTTATATGAAAGTCAGCCTTGAGCCAATTGTGAAGCAATTAATAATTAAAATAATTTATCATTAATCTCAACATGAAGTACATTATGAGTAGACCACTCATACAAATCAGAATTTAACAGAGTAATCTTATATGATTGGGCTGGAATACACAAAATAATGGTGGGGATACCCCCTTAACCATTGTTTTTTTCCTATATTTTTCATTAACTGTAAAATCCTTTTGTGCTCCTAATATCTCCTTTTTGCAAGGAAGATATTGAAAAGGAATATCATCTATTACATTATACAAAGCTAATTTATTATAAACACTAAAATCAACCCCCGTACAATAATAATTGTGTAGTCCATGTGATGTGGCCCAAGTCGGTCTTCCCGGATCTTGATGGTCCTTCAATGATTAAAGTGGTGGGCCTATCTAGTTTGGACTCGGGTTCCCCGCTAACTGGAATAACATCGTGGTTACTATTACTTTCGCCCACTTAGTTGTTAAATGGTCCATAGTTTCATTATGGGCCCATTCTAAGGCAGACCTATCCATATTTAAATAGTTTGTAAATATTGGGCTTACACAGTAAAGATTATCCTGAGCCCATTGGTTTAATTGGTCAGGAACCCCAATAAAATTTGTCCATCTGGGTTGATAAATTTCAGGGGGGGTGGGACATTTGTAGTCTGCCATGTAGATGAGGTTTCTGAGCTGAGTTGCAAATGTGAAGGGCTGTTCTGATTCACATCTGGAGAGGAAGTCGGACTTGGATGTTGACTCCTTGAGGATAGTTGTCCAGATGGAATCCCTAGACTTCTTAGGACTGCGTCTTGCAGCTCTGAGTAGTCCTCGTTCCTCGAAGACACCCCCCTTGGCGATGTAGTCTGCAACATCAGCATCTCGTCTTGGGATCTGAGTGTTCGGATGATAAACTCCCGATCCATCTGATTCTTCTACGTCGAAGTACCTTGGGTTTCTGATTCAGAACCTTCGTTCTGTCTGGATGAGGCAGTGAAGATGTGGTGTACCATCTTCATGATCTTCTTTGCATACCCTAGCATAAGTAGGGTTATATGAATTTAATATTTGATATAAATAATTAAGTAAGAAAAGTGGTTGTAAGGGGCATTTGGGATAAGTCAAGAAGATTGACTTACCCTGTAGACGGTAGGATGAAGGATTCCTAGGCATTTTGTCCGTACACAAAAATGATGTTTAGAGAGCAGTTTTGGAGAAACTCTATGACTACTGAGTGAGGCTGAGGCTGAGGCAACATATAGGTGATCAGATTTAATCTGGACCGTTGATTATCCAACCGTTGAAAGCGCGTTCGATCCCCGACAAGTGGCCGACAAAAGTAAATCGAAGTAGGGGAGAGAAAAGTAAAAGCATTTGCTTTTGACCGGGTCGTATGCTTTTGGGAGGACCTCAGCGGAACGAATATAATATTACTCGTTCCGCCGTGGGTCCCACCAAAGCCTTGTCCGACACTCTTTGGTGGGGGGACCTACAAGTTGGGCCCGATACCCCAATGGGGGAATCGGAGGAGGAGGAGGACTACTGTTACAAGAAGGCCCAATACTGTTCATGTACTCCTTGGCCCAATAAGGAGGAATCCAGCTCAGAAGAGATCCAGATACATCACCCACCGCCCTCAGATGGTACGGAGATCCCTATCAAATGCTGACGTGCCATCTGGCACTTCAGGGTATGGATGGCACATTAGTGACATCTCAAGTGGACCCGAGTTTGACCGAAGACATTCTGACAAGATTTTGATTAATTCTTTTAGATTTGTTTTGCAATTTAGGGATGGGTATTGGGGATCTGATTCCCATACTGTTCATAATTGCTATGCTATCCTTGTTAAGGATAACTCTGGTGGTACAGCTGTTCCTGCTTTTAATACAATATGTGCTATGGATAATAGCAATATTGCCACGGCTGTGGTGACTCATGACAATAAAGACGGATTCCAGATAGTACGCACGTGGAAGTTTACTTTTGCGGGTGGATGCAGAGAAGGGACCACTGATACTTACAATTATCTCTCAAGGAGTAAAGTTGATTTTAAAAAATATATTAAAATAAATCAACGTACGGATTACAAGGAAGTGCTACAGGATCTTATGCAAATCATCAGAAGAATGCTTGGGTTTTGTATATGTTGGGACAAGATTTCCCATACAACGTGGATGGCCACGTGGATTGTAGATTTACATCAATATTGTAAATATTGAAATAAATAAATTTTTTTTATTTATTGTGTTATTAATACAAGACTAATTATGAATTAACTACTGGAAAAAGGATTATTTATATGAAAGTCAGCCTTGAGCCAATTGTGAAGCAATTAATAATTAAAATAATTTATCATTAATCTCAACATGAAGTACATTATGAGTAGACCACTCATACAAATCAGAATTTAACAGAGCAATCTTATACGATTGGTCTGGATTACACATAATAATGGTGGGGATACCCCCTTAACCATTTTTTTTTTCCTATATATTTCATTAACTGTAAAATCCTTTTGTGCTCCTAATATCTCCTTTTTGCAAGGAAGATATTGAAAAGGAATATCATCTATTACATTATATAAAGCTAATTTATTATAAACACTAAAATCAACCCCCCCCCCCCAATAGTAATTGCGTAGTCCATGTGATCTGGCCCAAGCTGCCTTCCCGGATCTTGATGGTCCTTCAATGATTAAAGTGGTGGGCCTATCTGGTCTGGACTCGGGTTTCTTTTAATTGGAATAACATGTTAGTATTACTTTCGCCCACTTAGTTGTTAAATGGTCCATAGTTTCATTATGGGCCCATTCTAAGGCAGACCTATCCACATTTAAATAGTTTGTAAATATTGGGCTTACACAAGAAAGATTATCCCGAGCCCATTGGTTTAATTGGTCAGAACCCCAATAAAATTTGTCCATCCGGGTTTATAACTTTCATGGGGGTGGGCCATTTGTAGTCCGCCATGTAGATGAGGTTTCCGAGCCGAGTTCCAATTATGAAGGGCTGTTCCGATTCACATCCGGGAGAGGAAGTCGGACTTGGATGTTGACTCCTGGAGGATAGTTGTCCGAGATGGAATCCCTAGACTTCTTAGGACTGCGTCTTGCAGCTGAGTAGTCCTCGCTCCTCGAAGACACCCCCTTGGTGATGTAGTCTCGCAACATCAGCATCTCGCCTTGGGATCTCGAGTGTTCTGGATGATAAACTCCCGATCCATCCGATTCTACCACGCCGAAGTACCTTGGTTTTTCTCGATACGTAACCTTCGCTCTGCCTAGATGAGGCAAAGAAGATGTGGTGTACCATCTTCATGATCTTCTTTGCATACCCTAGCATAGGTAGGGTTATATGAATTTAATATTTGATATAAATAATTAAGTAAGAAAAGTGGTTGTAAGGGGCATTTGGGATAAGTCAGGAAGATTGACTTACCCTGTAGACGGTAGGATGAAGGAGTTCTAGGCATTTTGTCCGTACACAAAAATGATGTTTAGAGAGTAGTTTTGGAGAAACTCTATGACTACTGAGAGAGGCTGAGACTGAGACAACGTATAGGTGGTCGATTTAATCGGGACTGCTGATTATCCAAACGTTGAAAGCGCGTTGGATCCCCGACAAGTGGCCGACAAAAATAAAGTAACGTAGGAAAGAGAAAAGTAAAAGCATATGCTTTTGACCGGGTCATTGGCTTTTGGGGGGCCCTCAGCGGAACGAATATAATATTACTCGTTCCGCTGTGGGTCCCACCAAAGCCTTGTCCGACACTCTTTGGTGGGGGGACCTACCAGTTGGGCCTGATACCCCAATTGGGGAATCGGAGGAGGAGGACTACTGTTACAAGAAGGCCCAATACTGCTCATGTACTCCTTGGCCCAATAAGGAGGAATCCAACTCAAGAGATCCGATATACATCACCCACCGCCCTCAGATGGTACGGAGATCCCTATCAAATGCTGACGTGCCATCTGGCACTTCAGGCTATGGATGGCACATTAGTGACATCTAAAGTGGACCCGAGTTTGACCGAAGACATTCTGACAAGATTTTAATTAATTCTTTTAGATTTGTTTTGCAATTTAGGGATGGGTATCGGGGATCTGATTCCCATACTGTTCATAATTGCTATGCTATCCTTGTTAAGGATAACTCTTGTGGTACAGCTGTTCCTGCTTTTAATGCAATATGTGCTATGGATAATAGCAATATTGCCACGGCTGTGGTGACTCATGACAATAAAGACAGATTCCAGATAGTATGCACGTGGAAGTTTACTTATGCGGGTGGATGCAGAGAAGGGACCACTGATACTTACAATTATCCCTCAAGGAGTAAAGTTGATTTTAAAAAATATATTAACATAAATCAACTTACGGATTACAAGGAAGTGCTACAGGATCTTATGCAAATCATCAGAAGAATGCTTAGGTTTTGTATATGTTGGGACAAGATTTCCCTTACAACGTGGATGGCCACGTGGATTGTAGATTTACATCAATATTGTAAATATTGAAATAAATTAAATATTTTTTTATTTATTGTGTTATTAATACAAGACTAATTATGAATTAACTATTGGAAAAAGGATTATTTATATGAAAGTCAGCCTTGAGCCAATTGCGAAGCAACTAATAATTAAAATAATTTATCATTACTCTCAACATGAAGTACATTATGAGTAGACCACTCATACAAATCAGAATTTAACAGAGCAATCTTCTATGATTGGTCTGGATTACACAGAATAATGGTGGGGATACCCCCCTTAACCATTGTTTTTTCCTATATTTTTAATTAACTGTAAAATCCTTTTGTGCTCCTAATATCTGCTTTTTGCAAGGAAAATATTGAAAAGGAATATCATCTATTACATTATATAAAGCTAATTTATTATAAACACTAAAATCAACCCCCCCACAATAATAATTGTGTAGTCCATGTGATCTGGCCCAAGTCGCCTTCTTCCCGATCTTGATGGTCCTTCAATGATTAAAGTGGTGGGCCTATCTTGTCTGGACTCGGGTTCCTCTAACAGGAATAACGCCATGGTTAGTATTACTTTCGGCCCACTTAGTTGTTAAATGGTCCATAGTTTCATTATGGGCCCATTCTATGGCAGACCTATCCATATTTAAATAGTTTGTAAATATTGGGCTTACACAGTAAAGATTATCCTGAGCCCATTGGTTTAATTGGTCAGGAACCCCAATAAAATTTGTCCATCTGGGTTGATAACTTTCAGGGGGTGGGCCATTTGTAGTCTACCATGTAGATGAGGTTTCTGAGCTGAGTTGCAAATGTGAAGTGTTGTTCTGATTCACATCTGGAGAGGAAGTCGGACTTGGATGTTGACTCCTGGAGGATCATTGTCCAGATGGAATCCCTAGACTTCTTAGACTGCGTCTTGCAGCTCTGAGTAGTTCTAGTTCCTCGAAGACACCCCCCTTGGCGACGTAGTCTGCAACATCAGCATCTCGTCTTGGGATCTGAGTGTTCGGATGATAAACTCCCGATCCATCTGATTCTGCCACATCGAAGTACCTTGGGTTTCTGATACAGAACATTCGTTCTGTCTGGATGAGGCAGTGAAGATGTGGTGTACCATCTTCATGATCTTCTTTGCATACCCTAGCATAAGTAGGGTTATATGAATTTAATATTTGATATAAATAATTAAGTAAGAAAAGTGGTTGTAAGGGGCATTTGGGATAAGTCAGGAAGATTGACTTACCCTGTAGAAGGTAGGATGAAGGATTCCTAGGCATTTTGTCCGTACAAAAAAATGATGTTTAGAGAGCAGTTTTGGAGAAACTCTATGACTACTGAGTGAGGCTGAGGCTGAAGCAACTTATAGGTGGTCAGATTAATCTGGACCGTTGATTATCCAACCGTTGAAAGCGCGTTGGATCCCCGACAAGTGGCCGACAAGAATAAATTAAAGTAGGAGAGAGAAAAGTAAAAGCATTTGCTTTTGACCGGGTCGTAGGCTTTTGGGGGACCTCAGCGAACGAATAATAATATTACTCGCTCCGCTGTGGGTCCCACCAAAGCCTTGTCCAGACACCCTTTGGTGGGGTGACGCCCAGGCCCACCCGACGTCAAGGAGTATAAATTCGATCTAGAGGATCCGAATGTTCTCAAGAGGTCATTGGGAGCTAAGTGAATGCACATCAGGTGCGATGGAGGCTTTTGGGCCAAGATTTCCCATACAACGTGGATGGCCACGTGGATTGTAGATTTACATCAATATTGTAAATATTTAAATAAATAAAATATTTTTTTATTTATTGTGTCATTAATACAAGACTAATTATGAATTAACTACTGGAAAAAGGATTATTTATATGAAAGTCAACCTTGAGCCAATTGTGAAGCAATTAACAATTAAAATAATTTATCATTAATCTCAACATGAAGTACATTATGAGTAGACCACTCATACAAATCAGAATTTAACATAGCAATCTTATATGATTGGTCTGGATTACACAGAATAATGGTGGGGATACCCCCCTTAACCATCTTCATGATCTTCTTTGCATACCCTAGCATAAGTAGGGTTATATGAATTTAATATTTGATATAAATAATTAAGTAAGAAAAGTGGTTGTAAGGGGCATTTGGGATAAGTCAGGAAGATTGACTTACCCCCGTAGACTGAGGGATGAAGGATTCCTAGGCATTTTGTCCGTACACAAAAATGATGTTTACAGAGCAGCTTTGGAAAAACTCTATGACTAACGAGTGAGGCTGAGGCTGAGGCAACTTATAGGTGGTCAGATTTAATCTGGACCGTTGATTATCCAACCGTTGAAAGCGCGTTGGATCCCCGACAAGTGACCGACAAGAATAAATTAAAGTAGGAGAGAGAAAAGTAAAAGCATTTGCTTTTGACCGGTCGTAGGCTTTTGGGGGACCTCAAAGAAACGAATATAATATTACTCGCTCACTGTGGATCCCACCAAAGCCTTGTCCGACAACCTTTGGTGGGGGGCCGCAGGGCCCACCCAACGCCAAGCATTATAAATTCGATCTTGAGGATCTGAATGTTCTCGAAGAGGTCATTGGGAGCTAAGTGAATGCACATCGTGCGAGACGGAGGCTTTGGGGCCAAGATTTCCGATACAACGTGGATGGCCACGTGGATTGTAGATTTACATCAATATTGTAAATATTGAAATAAATAAAAAATATTTTTTTTTATTGTGTCATTAGTACAAGACAAATTATGAATTAACTACTGGAAAAAGGATTATTTATATGAAAGTCAGCCTTGAGCCAATTGCGAAGTAATTAATAATTAAAATAATTTATCATTAATCTCAACATGAAGTACATTATGAGTAGACCACTCATACAAATCAGAATTTAACAGAGCAATCTTATATGAATGCCCAGAATCTACAAGCTGCAGAAGCCAAAGCTCTGATTGTGTTTCGAAGTCAAAATCCTTCACAATTTGGTGGGGATGCTGATCATGAGAAAGCTGACTTATGGATTCAGGAGCTGGAGAAAATTTTTGAACTGGTGGTTACTCCTACAGAAGTAACGGTTACTTATGCTGCTTTCCTGCTGATAGGAGATGCGGAGTATTGGTGGAAGGGTGTTCAACAACTTCTTGAAGCTGATCATCAGGAGATTTCCTAGAACATTTTCAGAACTCCATTTATGGATAAGTATTTTCCAGAGAGCGTTAGGATCGAGAAAGAGATGGAATTTCTGGGATTACAACAACAAGACTTGTCTGTGGGAGAGTATGCGGCAAAGTTTGAATCGGTTGCAAAATACTTTCGTTTCTTTCAAGCACAACCCAATGAGAGCTGGAAGTGTGAGAGGTTCGATGCGGGACCGAAATTTTAGATTAAGGAGTTTGTCTTACCTCTGAAACTTCGAACTTTTCAAGCGTTGGTTGAGATGAGTCGGAAGATTGAACAGATGAGGAAAGGAAAAGACAATAAGGGGATTGTTGGAGGACCCTCTCGTTCCAAGAACCAGAATCAGGATCAGAAAGAGGAACGAAATCAGCAGAAGCCTTATTTCCGTCCACCAGGAAATAACCAAAATCAATAACAATATCGTTCTAATTCTTCTGCATCATGGAGTGGAGGCTAGAGGAACCAAAGTCAAGGCCAAGTTAGGAAATGTTACAATTGTGGAGACCCAAAACATGTGTCTAAAACTTGTCCCTTGGGAGGAGTCCAATGTTTCAACTGTGGTCAAGTGGGACACATATCGAAGGAATGCAATGCGCCAAGGCGTGGATCGGGTGTCAATAACACCAATGCTGTCAAGCCAAAGACTGCGGGTAGAGTATATAATGTGTGGGGGGCTGAGACTTCAAACCATGACGGTAACCTCTTAACTACACTATTTTAATTCGGTACAATTCATACTTTGTTTTGATGTATTGTGTGTGGATGTGTTGAAATTACTTGTTTCTGTGATTATCATGAGGTGATTGTTTCAAATCTCAACTATTCAATTGGTCACTGTGAAATTTTGTATGTTTGGATTGTCATATTTTTTTCGAGATAGACACTTTCTTGACAAAATGAGTTTCTCGATGAGACTTAGTCTAGTCACTTTTACTTTTGGTGAAAGTGACCCAACCTGAAAATTTTGTCGGACAATTGTTATTTTAAATTATCATTTAAGGTTAGGAACTATTCGCTTTGTGAGCTCCTAATCCACTAGGAGTTCTCGTGAAAGAATGAACTTTATTGGAGTCATGGTTGTAAATATGTATTAGCTATGCAGCTTTACACTCACGAACCTATTAAAGAATCTTGTTGCATAATGGACATTCCCGTATTCTTTTCAGATCGACAACGTTTTTTTTTTTATACACTTTCTTGTGAAAGTAAGACCTTGGTATTAAGGAAATCCTCGTTTAGTTTTGAGTCTTGAATTTCGAGGACGAAATTGTTTTAAGAGGGGTAGTTTGTAACACCCCGACTTTTTTTTTGCTTTCTAACATCGTAAATTTATATAATTATGTTTATTTTATTATCTGAGACTTAGAAAAATATTTTAATTATTCCAAAACCATAGTTACACTCTACTTGAAGGTAGAGAGTTACGGTTAAAATTTAGGTTGAAAAGTCAAGCGAACCCTACCGCGAATTCCATCGACAAGATAATTATACCGCTCAAAAGACCTAATTTTTACTCATGAACGAAAAACTTAAGGTTTTTATTTAATTTCCTACGATTTTGGTTATTTTGAAATATTTCACTAAAAAGTGAAATATTATATTTTATCCTAAGGCCATATTGAATCTGGGGAAGCAACTGGGCATTACGAGATTTCCGGGAGCCGCTAACGGATGATACCAATGAGTCAAATATGGTGAGTCACCCATGTGAACACATTAATGTTGCACATGGCCTCATGATGACAATTTCTATGGAAATTGCATTTTGGTCCTTAAACTTATTCTTAATTGCACTTTGGGCCCTAAGTTAGTTTCTATGCTTTTTCAAGTGAATTGGGCCAGAATCTTTGCTCCAAACCCATTATAGGACCGTGGCCTTGAGGCCCAAATTCTTTGTCCATGGATTAAATTTCATAAAGCCAATTGAAATCATATAAGTTTCCTAGATTATGTTTATGCCTTATGCATTTTGGTGGGCCAAAACAATTGAATCCAAGCCCAAAACTCCATGGCCCATGCGCAAGCCCAAGGGGGAGTGGTGGCTGCCCTTAACTTGGATGAGCCAAGCTCATTCTTGTACACTCCACAACATTCTCCAATATTCTCAAAAGTTCTAAACTATTCTCAAAAGTTCCAAAGTATTCTAGCTTTTCCTAAGAACATAGTAGCAAGTTGATGAAGAAGCTTCAAGATAACTCACATGATGAGTCACAATGTGAACACATTAAGTGTTGCACATGGTCATTATTACAAACTATTAGGAATTTTCAAAATAGTCCCTATACTTTTGGAATTTTGCAAAATGGTCCCTAGGAGTTATTTGCACCTAAATGCTTGAAGAAGCCACCTCCTTTCTACTTGGTCCCTCAAAAGTGGCGCAGCCCACATCTCTAAAGGCATACTTTCACTTCATTATTTGCCATTTCACACTTTACACAAAAACACCCAAAAGTTCTAAGTTCATACCATCTTTTTGTGAAGCAAGTCATTGGATCTTCACTTGTTTTTGATCTTCAAGAGGTGAATCCTATTCTCCTTCCCTAATCATGTCTATGTTCTTCAATAAGTTTCATGATTCAAAGTCTATTTCATCTATATTCATCACTTTTAAATTTCTAGATCTAGAACCTTGAAAATTCGTGAATAAATTCTAGAAAAATCTCATGATGTTGAAACCACTTCCTATGTTCTTATAATCATGTATATTGTCTGTACCTAAGAGTATGTGATGAATAAAATTTTTCTTCCCTTGAAACCCATCTTGGCCGAATCCTAGAGGAAAGGATGGATGGAGTTTTTGTTCTTGCTTTTGATGTATGATCATGTCTTTCATCATACATACTTGTATACTTGTTGAATCCTAGTTGGTTCATTAAACTAAAAACCCTAGCCTCATGAACATGTCTTGGCCGAATCTACCATTTAGAGGGTTAGGATGGTTTTGATTCTTAACTTTGTTGTGTAGCCTTAATCCATTTCCTTAAGTTTTCTAGAATCATTAATCAATGACTTAAACAACTTTGGAGTTTGTTTAGTCCTTAAACACTATGAGGCCGTGACCAACATAGAAGGATTTTAAAGTTTTGTGATTGTTTATTTATGTGGTTGTCTGGTTGTATTGTTGAAGGTTAAGTATAAAGCGGTGCACGTGAGTTTCCGGCTTCCGACGAATTAAATTCAACTTGTTGTGAATCTTCGAGAGGTAAGGGAGCTTACCCGAGGGATTTTTCTCAATAACCATTTGCTTTTAGTGTAGTATGTATAATTTATATGTGGTTGTGGTTATTTGTTTATTTTGTTTACGTTGTGTTGTTTATCTCGTATCGGTAATTGATCTGCTTTAATTTATTTAATTATCTGCAGTTGTATATTATATTGCTATGATGCATGATCTGCGCTGGTGATATAATTCGATGATGTTGTTGAATGTTGTTTGAGAAGCCTCGACAAAGGGTTAGTGCACAACCGATTAATCGATATAAAAGCTTTAATAAGCTGTGCAAATTATATTAAATGTTTTATGGGAGATGTTGGAATATAATAGTGGTGGAAAATATTGTTTTGGAAAAATAATGAGTTTTGAGAAATATTATTATTTTAATGATTTAGTAATGAACAAGTTAACTATGGGTCACAGAGAGTGTGCAATCGGGAAAATATTTTACTACTCGCTAATTTTTACTTAAGAAATTCCGTAATATTATAAAAAGTTATTTTGTGAAATTAATATTCGAAAATACCTTATTTGTTATATAAGAAAATTATTTTAGTAGAAAGGTTAAAGTTGGACTTAAAAACGTTTTCTTTGAAAATGCTAAACGACGGCAAGTTTCGAAATTATTTATGGTGGGAGCTTAAAAATAGCAATACTTATTTTGAGAAGAGATTTAATCTCAATTGATTTATGTTTTTAGAGTTGAAGTTTCAGTAAAAGAGTGCTTGATGATTTGACGTTATTTCGGAACAAAATGAGTTTCCAAAGGAAAATAGATTTTCTATGATTTGACGCTTTACAAACGAATTTCAAGTAGAAAGGATTTTCTGTAAAAATGAGTTTTACTCAATGACGTATTTCCGATAACTTGGACAAGTTGCGGAGATCTTATTTTGGATTTGTTTTTCACAGACGAAAAATGACGTAAATGACGATATGGAGCTTAGTAACCGAGATGTCGGGGTGCTAGTGTTCTTATGACGTTATAGACTTGGTGTTCAGTAGACAGTGTGTCTACTTCACGACGTAATAAACGGAGATAAAAGATAAATGATGTTTCTATTACCACGAACCTAAGACTGGTGCATCGGTCTAGGGGTTTCGTGATTGAGCACTCGGACTTTGAAGTCCTGTTTTATTAATGAAAGTTTTAAAATGTTAAAACTATGTTGGTCGCAAGTTTTGAGCTTCGGCAAAGGAAAGATTGAACATACAGAAAAAATGACGAGAATAAAATGTTTTGCATGCATTTTGGCAGACGTGCCTACGAGGTTAATCATGATATCTTAATGGTATTCATGTCTCGATGTATTTGTTAATCATGGTATCTTTATGATATTCATGTAATCGACGTATTCATTGTGCCTTTGGGCAATCGACATACCATGAATTCATGAAATCGACGTATTCATTGTGCCTTTGGGCAATTGACGACAATGAAAAACCATAAATCGACGCTCTCACCGCGTGTTTACAGTGGGCTATGGTAAAATCGACGTGCTTTTTTTTGGCAATCAAGCTTGATCACTTATTTTAAATGATGTTGGGGATCTCCTGGATATTAAGTGTGAATGTTTAGATGATGTATTGAAGTGTTCATGCATAGTTCGAGTCTAGTTCAGGCATCTCACCCTTACAAACATATCAGAGTCGCACAAGGGGTATGATCTCTACAAGAAGAAGAAGACTGTCTAGTTCGGGGCATGCTTTTGCTGCTTCTATCGGTATTAGTGTCTGTTAGTTACGATCAGCTTAGGTCCTATTGTGTTATATTATGTTTTGAGAATAAACTAAACTGATAATGATCTAGGTGTGAAAACATATGAGGCAGTATAGTTGTATGACTTATATACATTATGTATTTAAGTGTGATTTGATTACGTTGTTGTTGTTATGAGGTTAAAAAGAAGAAAAAATGTTATCACGATATTTTGAAAAGATAAACGTTGAGGAAACGTTATTTTTCAAAAGCAACCAGCAAATTAAGTTTTATTTCCACAAACGGGTAACCATGTGATGACCCGAGTTAGGGTGTCGCATTCACCGTCTCCGCTTCGAGCTCACGACCTTTACTCACCATCTCTACTCATTTCCTCCATTCTGACAGATGGAACCATTCCCATTGATCTCGCTCCATAGTCCACCTTCCGTGTATCTCAATTTGTTTTGCTCCGCTTTCACCCTCCCCTCATTCCCTCTCTCGCAGCTTCACATGGCGGGGAACCCGATCTGGGCAAAGAGATCAAACAGAGAGAAGAAAATAAAAGGTTGCTCCGCTGTCTTTCGTCATCAGTTGCACCACAATTGCCGCCGCCGTTTTGCCACTCGAGTCAAAGTTGGATTGTCAAGATCTGCGTTTCTATGACATTGTTTGATATTGTTGAATTATTAAATGTATTTTTTCTATTTTTGTTCATTTTTTCCTGATATTTCCTCATCCAATTTTTCTCGATATTTTTCATTGATTGATTTTTTTTTCTCGTGGTATTTTTTTAATTTTAGGTGAGCCAACCCGCGGAACCTACCAACTCGGAGTGAGTCGAGCCGGGTTGACTAATTTTTGGCTCACCAAAATGTGATTCGGGTTGCGTTGACCCATTTTTGTCTCTAACCCGTGGTGGGCCAGTCCGAGTGAGCCGGGTTGGCCTGCTTTTGACAGCTCTAATTATAATACAAAAAAGTAGAAGAAGTCAAAGTTGAAGCAGGGACACATGCGGCAATATGAAACATGGCTATGATGGTTCAGTGGAAGAAATAAAAGTTTTTTTGTAGAAACCGCCCTCTCTCTCCCAGCCTTGTTCCAAAACAAGGTTTTAAAGAAATAAAAGCTTTTTTGAAACTTAAGCTATTGACCCAAACATGAGCATCTTGTATGAAACATCTTTTTATTGAAAAACAGCTCAAATGCTTGTTCCCAAACAAGCTCTAAAATTTTCACAAATTATATATGTCTGAAAAATACCTTAATACTTTTAAAATAAACATTGGTAAGATAATCCTTATATAGAGAAATTTAATTATCTCAAACCTGGGCATCTACTAAAAATAACCCCATGATAAAATAAAATAATATAGTTTTAGCCACAAACGACTCTTTTTATTGAACATAATACTAACCAAATATAATAAATATTTAAACTCAAGTACTAAGTCTTCGAGTCTCCTCACACCGACGATGACCTCGTGCTCGAAAACAACACTTTTAATGAGATTTATAATCCCAAAGAATAAAAACAATTTAATAAAAAGTTCGCAAATAGTGTTGTTCTCACCAACCGTAAAACATCTATGGTATCCTCTTATTTTCAAAATAATATAAATCAAATTATTTTACATAAATTAAGCAATATTAATCCAATCTCACGAAATTCATGCACAAGTCATAACATCATCAAATATAAGTAATCCATCTCTAACAGAATCCATAACATAAATAAAATCATACAAAGGACATCTATTGTGTCCAAAATAATCTCAATTTATCATCCAAGTCTCTTTTATTTAATTACCCAATTTTAAGTCTATGAGCTCAAGACAAATGCAATGGTGTCCCACTGCCTTCCCCCTTCCCGGAAGGAGGTATCTATAATGGGTCTTCCCCTTTCCAAAAGGAGGAATCTGTCTTCCTCTCTAACAAGGAGGGATCTGTCTTCTGCTTTCGTGAAGGAGGTATCTTAACAATCACAAATAACAATCCAAATCATATTTGGGCATATGTAATGACCCCAGGACATGACATATGACCTCATGCATCAATCTCAACACTAGTGCAGGAAGTGCTTTTTACGTCTACCAAAATTGATTTTGGACGTCTAAATAATGCCTGGTGTTATTGGAGCAGACGTTGAAAGTGTAACTTTTTACGTCAGTTGATTACATAACTGACGTTAAAATCCAATTTTTTTTAAAAAATCACTTTTAACATCAGTTGTTTCATTCAACTAACGTTAAAAGCCAAATTTTTTTTAAAAAAAAATTACTTTTTAACGCCGCTTGTACTAAACAACTGACGTTAAAGGTTTTTTTTTAATTCTGTTACAATATATCCCTTCCCCCAGCTATCCCTGCATTCAATAAACAATCTAGTCCAGTAAAATGTCTAGTAATAGTCCAATATTTCACTTAAATTTCATTAATAAAAGAAAAATATATATATAGAAGGGAGAAAATGGGGGATAAAAAATCAAAACCCCATTGTTAGAAAAAAACATCACTAAAAGTTTCATTACTAATTACTACACACCTACATATAAGTTTCAATACTAATTACTAACTACACATCTTCTATCTACTCCCGAGGTATACTTGCGGGCAATCATTTCTCTTTAGCATACTTGAAGAAAAATTCTGCAAACCACGTCCTCAAGTCTTCGAACTCTTTTTTTTGTCAAGAGGAGATTGGTCGTTGTTAAAAGCTTGCACACGCTCAAATAAATCACGGTAACATTAATTAACGCAATGAAAATGAAAAATAAAATATATAATTAAATAATTGTTTAATTAAGTATTATTACCTTCTTCCATCCTTCAAGAATAAATGCGGAGACTATGTTGAGCATATGTTGCATCACATAATATCCACACGACCAAGCCGTCATTCTAAAAGCGAGATTACAAAAATAATGAAATTTAATGTCAGTTAAGTAAACATATATATTTGGAATTAGTAATTAGAAATTCTAATATTATATACTATTTAAAAACTACTAACTTTGAGGATAATCCATTCAAGATTTTCTTTAGACTTAAGAGTCCTACTCATCTCGTTGGCACAGCTCAAACTACAATTCTTCAAAGACTATCATAAAAAGTAATATTCATGTCAATTAACCAATTCATCATGTGTCTCATAACATTAAACTAAATTTTAAAACTTAAATTAAATAGAAGATTAATGACGAACCTATTGATCGGTTCCACCACCTCCCGTGGTGGGTTCCGGGTGAGAGAGCATAGGAAGATGACAGTATGCCTGGCAGGATGAATTACGAGCAACTGCCAATGTCTGCTCATTATGTATGGTGCCCAGATATAGCTCCTTGTGATCATCACCTCCCAGTAATCTCGTTAAGTACGCTGTGACTTCGTTGTGATTGGCAAAGAATTCAGCCTGAAGGGAGTAGGGCTCTAAGAAGCCGAATAGGTTGGAGCCCCTCTCGAGTTGAAGTTGATGGAGATACCTACGATATGAATGCAGTAAATCATAAAATTCAAATAAAATATATAAATTGAATTAATAATAAAATTATAAAGAATACTTACGTCGACCAAAGACTCACAATCGTGGTGGATAGTTGCTGGCCATCATTGCAAAGATACCCAATATCATCACCACTGAATACAAATCCAAGCTCACGCTCATGAAGTGGGCGTGCCAGCCAACCATCATGCTCCAAATCCCATTGTAAAAGTACGGGCGCATAATCCTCGTCAATTGAGAACAACCGAGTTGTGAGAGACAACATACCCGCCTTTGCCTTCAATATTAAATAAATCAGGTATATAAGTTGTTGATAATTAAAAAAAAACATAAGTAATTAATTGAAAAATATGGACATTGATAATGAATATATACCTTCCGTTCCAACTCAAGCTCCCGATGAGCCAGCTCAAACCCCCGCTGTTTCGCTTCCACCTCAAGCTCACGGCATCAGACCTCCAACTCCCGCTCCCTATCTGGCAACTCATCCACCTCCACATGTGTCCTATTATAGCTCTCTTTTGTGATCACATGTGAAGGGTTAGCAGCTCCCGCGGTGTCCTGGGAACCCACGGAGGACAGCTCCCTAACAAATGCCTGCTTGAAATCTGGGTTGGATAAGAAGCAGCTTATCAGCTGGTCTGTAACGGCCGGGTCGAAAAGAAGCTTTTGTGTAATGGTTTCTGTAAGTGCATCCTCATCGACGACCCGCCTACTTGAAGTAGACTTGTCATAATATTCTTTGATTTCCACCGTCTCTGGAACACCGATCACCCGACCAGGATGGTCGTCCTTGCCTAGAGCAGTGAGCAATATGTCCTGGCGTCTAGAAAGGACGAATGAGCCCTGGGAGCATTATTCCTTAAGCTCCATCTACAATGAAGAATTGAAAAAACGTGTAAGAGAAAGGTTTTCCTTAAAAATATCAACCATATACAAATATCAACTATAAATGCATATAGTTAGTTACTTACAATCTTATCTGCCAAATCACGGGTGGCTTCAGCTTTAAAAGAGCCTTTCTTTGTCATCCGGCCGGCTAACCAGACATCCTCGCGCGGAAAGGGTGATGGAGGACTAACCGGTGTGCCCTCAAGCATCTCTCCACGTGCTATCCTCGTAGCCAGCTCCTCCTTCTGCCTACCCATCTCCGCCTTAGTCTGTTTAAACAAAAACACATAATTAATAGAGTTAAATATATTTAATTTCTTTACTTAAATGATCTCTAAGAAGCATAAATAAATTAACTTCATCAACTAACCTGAAATTTGTCCTCATGTCGAATCCTAACAAAGTCATCCCACGTCTCCCTATCAATCCAGGGGTAATCCAAGAACATCTTATCAAGCTTCTTCTTCCCAGATACATAGACCCTAGTAAGATCATGCTTGAACCCATTCCAGCGCCTTGCCCCCAATGAGAGCCATTTCTTCCGATGATGCTCGCCATTCTAAGACGGTCCAAGCTATCTACACATTAAATACATAACAAACAGGATGAATTAGAACTCGAATAATTATTTAATAATGTACATCAAAAGAACGTAAAATTAAAATGCAGTGATAGCCTCCCAAATCTGATCCTTAACGTTCTATGGAACGCCATCCCAATGGTTGTATAGGATGCTAACAATGCTGCTTGGTTTGTAGAATCACCCACATTTTAATTTCTCTAGCACGGGGCCCTAGGGCTTTAGTTTAGCATCAAAGGACACCTCAAGCATCTGACCACTTTGCCTAGCCTTCTCAACTTCTTCAATGATGTGGCTCCTCTACCCTGTTTCCTTCGAGATTGTGATGTCTGTTTGGACAAAAAATGTTAAATTAGAGAGTTATGTATAACAAGGATAAATAAAGAATATATAAAGAACTTAAACTTACATGATAAATATTGGATAAATTTTATATAACATGTAAACTTACAGGATCATCGGGCATAGGCCCCATAGTGTCCTCCAAAGTGCATGCGGTCCGAGTGATCCATGTGTATGCCTGTTCGTAAATGGTAAATATTAAAATATGTTTTTTTAACATGGATAACTAAAGATAAACATAAATATAGATGGATAAATAAAAATAAATCAAAACTAACATGGATAAATAAGACGTTTGCCTTAAAAGAACAAAACTCACACTATAATCAAGTTTAAATTACCTATATCAATATCCCTTCGTGATGATCATCACGAGTGGCATGTACATCGTCCACTAGTGTTTCATCAATTATAGTAGGCATGTTTGTTGAAAAATAAGGAGTCTTAGGAATATCAAGAGTTGAATCTTGATTTTCATCACTACCATTATACATGCTTTTTCCTTGGAGAACCATAGGCAACCTTTTGTTAGAAGGATCAGTGATGTAGAACACTTGTTTTGCTTAGGAAGCCATTATGAAAGGCTCATTTGTATGACCTAGCTTGCAAAGGTCTACCAATGTAAACCCCCATTCGTCGTTGCTTGTACACTACCTTTATTATCAACCCACTTACATTTAAAATCCGCAAGACCGTAAGCTTAGTGTAATTGAGCACCCAAATCTCTTCAATGACTCCAAAGTAAGGTATCGGTGCTTTAACGGGTTTTGTGTCCTTTGAACTAGAGAAGTGCATTGCTTCGCCCACGATCATAACCCCACTATTTTGCATGGTACTCTTGTTATCTTGTTCCTTTGAATAACTCGAAAAGTTATTTATGTCGTATCCGCTCCAACATATGACATTAAAGCTAGGCCCACGTGCTAGCCATCTTACCTTGTCGGAAGCAAGATTACCATCCCTCGGGATTTCATCTTTAAACCATTTTAAGAAAGTCTTGTTATGCTTGTTCAACAACCACTTTTCATTCATTCGAGGGTTTTCTTCCTTGACTTTTATTTTATGTTCACAAAAGTAAGGTTGAACAAAATCGATGTTGTTCAATACATACAAATATGCTTGCAAAGACTTCCTCCCGACTCTTGTTATTAATTGTTAAACCATGTGTACCCTTACCTTGACATCTTCTCTCATCATGATGAGGCTTAGGAACCCCTATAGGATCCGTGTTATGAAGGTAGTCTGAACAAAACTCAATAGCTTCTTCTCGCAACATACCTTTGAACAATAGATGCTTCAGGACGATGTGGATTCGTCACCTACCCTTTCAAGATATTCATGTAGCGCTCAAATGGGTACATCCATCTTAGAAAAAAGGCCCACATAATCTAATCTCCCTCACCAAATGAACAATTAAGTGAATCATGATGTCGTAAAAGGAAGGAGGAAAATACATATCCAATTGGCACAAGATTGTAGCAGCCTCAACTTCCAACTCATCCAACTTATGGGGGTCAACGACTTTGCTACATATAGAATTGAAGAATGAGCACAACTGAGTAATGGCATGTCTCACATTTTTTGGAGCAATACCACGAATAGCAACGGGCAGAAGTTGTTACATCAAGATGTGCAATCATGAGACTTTAATCCAACCAATTTGAGATCACCAGAGACAAGCCTCTTGATATTTGAAGAGTAACCATGTGGAACTTTGATGCCGTGAAGACACTCACAAAAACTTTGTCACTCTTTTTTTGACAATGTATGACATGCTGGAGGAAAATAAGTCCGCTTACCATCCTCAACAACTGGAGCTAACTGCTCTCGTATGCCCATAGCAACAAGGTCGAGACGTGCATTCACACCATCATTTGTCTTGCCCTGAATGTTGAGAAGCGTCCCGGTCACACTATCACACACATTTTTCACCACATGCATCACATCAATACAGTGTCTGACATCAAGCTTGCGACAAATGGGAAGATCAAAGAATATCGACCTCTTCTTCCATATGTTTTTCTCAAATAGTCTTACCCTTCTTTTCGGACTTAAACATTGTTGTACTTTACTTTATTATAAATATGCTCTCGATTTAAGGTCTTCGGAGCATGTTCTTTCTATTGGCATCCTTTAATAGCTTTTTTAATCTTACGATATGGGTGATATTTTCTAAGAATTCTACGATGCACATGGTAAATCGTCTTCCTTCCATGATGGAACTGAGTGTAGCATGTGCCTTCCTCACATATAGGGCATGATTTATTCCCCTTAACACCGCATCTTTGACAAGTTCCCGTGATCTTGGAAAGTCATTGATGGTGCAAAATAACATGGCACGAAGCTTGAAAGTTCGTGATAATGCCCATCAACTACATCAACACCTTCGACCCTCAGCTTCTTCAAGTCTTCGATCAAGGGACTTAGATAAACATCTAAGTCATTTCCCGGTTGCTTTGGGCCTGAAATCATCATAGATAACATCATGTATTTGCGCTTCATGAACAACCTAGGAGGTAGGTTGTAAATTATCAAGAGAACGGGACATGACCTATGAATACTACTTAAGTTGCCATATGGATTCATTCCAACCATAGCAAGTCCAAGCCTTAGGTTTCTTGGCTCATCGGTGAAATCCGGAAACAAAGTATCAATATTCTTCCATTGCACGGAATCAGCCGGATGACGAACCTTTCCATAATGTTTCCTCTCATCATGATGCCATCTAAGATTCTTTGCATCTTTCACATTGGCAAACAATCGCTTGAACCTTGGAATTATTGGAAGATACCACAACACCTTTGCATGAGGACCCTTTTTTCTCACATCATAAATCGAATCATCAGGATCATCACCATCGTCACCATCCTTCACTTTGTAGTGTGATAACCCACACTTGGGGCAAGCGTGATTGTCTTCATAATCAGCCATGTACAAGAGATTCTAGACCATTGATAATAGTTTGGAATCTTCCTATCATCTGAGCAACAAATTCTCATTCCTCCATGACAAACAGTTCATACTTTCTGACAAGTATGACAATTTTTGAATCTTTAACTTTGGTTGTTCCTTCATGAGTAACAGCTAAAGTATCCCATATTTCTTTAGCAGAATCACATGCGCAAACCTTTTCAAATTCTTCAGGGCTGAGAGCATAAATGATGTTGTATCTGGCTTTGTGGTTCAGTTCCCATTTTGTCTGTTCTGCAGGGGTCCACTGAGCTTTTGGCTCGTCAATGTTGTCATCATTCTTAGGAATGAATGGACCATCAATGATAACATCCCAGAGACCAGATTTTGTAGATAGAATGAACCATTGAAATATATTTTTCCAATATTTATAGTTTTCTCCATTGAAGAATGGAGGTCTGGTTATGGAAGCTCCTTCAGTCTAGTGACTTCCACTTGAACTAGCTCCAGCAGTCATGTCTATTCTTCAGGAGCTTTACCTCTACACTGTTAGTTGCTCAACCCAGAGGTTGAGCTCTGATGCCAACTGAAATAGACAACTATAAACACGAGAAGGGGGGTTGAATTGTGTTTATCAGAATTTAAAACAAAGTTGAAAACTTTTCTCACACAGAAGCTAAGTTCAGACAAGTGGGAAAGAACAGTACAGACAGGAGACCTATCTAGTTATATTTCAACAGAATAAACACACAAGCACACAACTTGAAAACAGATTCAATGTTAACACTTTAACCCCTTAGTTAGAAAGCAGATATAATAATCAAAGCAACTAAAGAGTTTAAGGGAAGAGAGATTAACATGGTTGTTTATCCTGGTTCACTCTTCAACACAAAGAGCAACATCCAGTCCTTGGTAGCACCAAGTTTTATCCACTATAATTGATTAGGTTACAGACTCCAAGTATTGTTTGCACACATAGCCTCTTTAGGCTCCATGACAAGTATTCTTTGCACACCTAGGAAATATCACGGAATAACTTCAAATGATTGAAGAATATAGATTGAAAGAATGAAGAAATAAATGCGCAGAATAATGGCTCTTTTAATGTTGTGTATTCTGTGTATCTTCATCTTCAATGACTTCTATATTTATAGCCTTCAAATATTTAAGATATGTTAGAGACATTCCTTCAAGTGTTGGCTTGAAGCGTAACTTCATTAAATGCAATAGAGTCGCTTCCGGCAGCTATTAATACAATATGAACGTTGGTTGTACTCTAACATGAAGGATCTTGGCTCTATGCATCGTGTAGTAGCCATATCATAGTTGTGAAGAGAGATTTTATACTTTGCAAAGCACATTTCCCTTTTCGTGTAATAACCAAGAGTACTAGGGAATAAGGTCTGTTGGAAACATTCTTTCATGGACTTCATATCTGACTTCCTAGGTTGCTTGTGAAATTGCCTCTGACTTTTCTTGATAATCGTGAGATTAAGAAAGAGAGAACTTCAGAGTATTTGTATGAAGGGACATCTTACAAAAGCTATTGTACTTGAGTTCTTCATCGAGGAACCATAGACTAAGCTTGCTCCAATGAAGTGATATCATCCACTAGTGCTTTTTCTTTCTATTTTGTCTCCAGCATCACAGAATCCCACTAATCTGTATTCTTTTGATCTTAAATACAGCAAACCAAGATTAGTAGTCTCAAGAAAATATCTAAATATTCTTTTAACAACTTTTAGATGAGATTCTTTTGGGTCAGATTGAAATCTAGCACACATACAGACAATAAACTGAATGTCAGGTCTGCTTGAAGTTAAGTATACTAGAGGGCCAATCATACCTCTATAGACAGTTTTGTCTACCTTTTTACCTTCATCATCTTTGCTTAGTTTTGCATTAGGTTGCATGAGAGTTTTCATAAGTTTGGCATTTTCCATTTTGTACCTCTTGATTATCTCCTTGGTATACTTTTGTTGACGGATGTAAATTTTATCACTTGTCTATTTGATTAGTAATCCAAGAAAGAACTTTAATTCTCCCATCATGCTCATCTCAAATTCTTCTTGTTGGTTATAGCCTTGAGCTACTAACCTTGCCTTGTTTCTGACAACTTTGCCATCCTCATCCAATTTGTTTCTGAAGACCCATCTTGTTCCAATGACAGATTTGTTTTTGGGTTTAGAGACAAGTGTCCAGACATCATTTCTGGTAAACTGGTTGAGTTCTTCTTGCATAGCAAGAATCCAGCTTTCATCCTCAAGAGCTTCTTCAATGTGTTTTGGCTAAATTTCTGATATAAAGGCCACATTGCTTGATTCTTTTAAAGTGGATCTGGTTTTTACTCCTTCAGGGGGATTTCCAATAATAAGATCCATAGGATGATGAGTGTTGAACTTCCAATCCCTTTTGAGATCAACAGGAAGATCTTGACTTTTCTGCTGACTAGCCTGTTGACATGTCTGCTCCACTTGTCTTTCTGGCTCAATCACAGGTTCTGTCTTGGTCAGATCAGGCTGTTGATTTTCTGATTTGTTTATATCAAGACCTGCAAGATCATCTTCTCGATCTGATAATTCATTATCAGTCTTTAAACCATCATTGAACTTAACATGAACAGATTCTTCATTAACAAAGGTTTTGGAATTGTAAATTCTAAATGCTTTAGACATTTTAGAATATCCTACAAAAATACCTTTATCTACTTTGGAATCAAACTTTCCAAGTTGATCCTTAGTATTCAGAATGAATCATTCACATCCAAATGCATGAAAATAAGATATGTTGGGACCTTTACTTTTCCACAATTCATAAGGAGTCTTCTTTAGAAAAGGCCTAATAAGTATTTTGTTTTGTACACAACAAGCAGTGTTTACTGCTTCTGCCCATAAGTACTTAGGGATATTATTCTCATTGAGCATAGATCTAACCATCTCTTACAGAGATATGTTCTTTCTCTCAACCACTCCATTTTGTTATGGAGTTCTAGGTGCGGAGAAATATTGAGAGATCCCATTCTTCTCACAGAGATGTCTAAACTGCTCATTTTAAAATTCTCTCCCATGATCACTTCTAAGGGTAGAGATACAAAAACCCTGTTCATTTTATACTCTTTTTCAGAATATTGAGAAAGCCTTAAAAGACTCATCCTTGTGGGTTAAGAAGAGTACCCATGTAAATCTAGAATAGTCATCAACTATGACAAATCTATATTTTCTTCCAGCCAGGCTAGCAACACTAACTGGTCCAAACAGATTCATGTGTAACAACTGAAGAGGTCTAGAGGTTGATACTTGGTTTTTAGATTTGAAACTTGATTTTATCTGTTTACCTCTCTGACATGCATCACACAAGACATCTTTCTTAAAACTAATATCAGATAATCCTCTCACAAGGTTATCCTTTTTCAGTTTAGAAATTAGTTTCATACTAGCATGTCCTAGTTTCTTATGCCATAACCAACTTTCATCCTCCTTAGACATCAGACAGGTTATACTTTGATATGAGAAATTAGTCAGTTCAATCTTATACAGATTTTATTACCTTTTAGATGAAAAGAGGGTTTTGCCATTGCAGTCTTTAACTACACATAAATCCTTAGTAAAGGAGACATCAAATCCACTGTCACATAATTGACTTATGCTAAGTAAATTGTTCTTAATCCTTCAACCATAAGAACATTAGATATAGAGGGAAAATAAGGTTTACCACCAATAGTACCAATGCCTATAACCTTCCCTTTCTGATTGCCTCCAAATGTAACATATCCTCCTTTCTTAAGTTGGAGGTCTAGGAATATAAACCTTTCTCCTGCCATGTGCCGCGAGCAACCACTGTCCAGGTACCAACATCGGTGTTTTCTTTGTACTATTAAGGACATTTGCAAAAGAAATTATTTGATCTTTAGGTACCCCTAGTTTTCTGGGTCCTTTTCTGTTAGTTCTAGGAGTCTGTGAAGACTTCATTCTCTTCTTATGGATACACTTAGACATAACATGTCCAGTTTTACCACAGAAGTTACAGACAGGTATGGATTTAATTATTTTTGACTTAATAGATACATTTGAAGTTTTAGTTGATACCTTATGACGTGTCTGATGGACATATTCAATACCTTATTTGTTAAGGGAGTGTCTCTGACAGCCAAATTGCTTGTTCAGATTATCTCTGCCATTAACAAATTTGGCAAGATCAGAAGTGAGCTCTTCCACTTTCTGTTGAAGTTTTTAAACTTCTTTAGATTGTGATGATTCACTTGAGATCTTAGCTTTATCAGACTTTTCAGTCTTTAGCTCATTGTTTTCCTTGGCCAGCTTATCACACTCTTGAGATTTCTGCTTATGCTCACTGATGAGCTTTACATACTCTCTGAGCAACAGATTCTCCTTCCTCCATGACAAACAGTTCATACTTTCTGACAAGTATGGCAATTTTTGAATCTTTAACTTTGGCTATTCCTTTATGATCATCACGAGTGGCATGTACATCGTCCACCTGTGTTTCCTCAATTATATTAGGCATGTTTGTTGAAAAAGAAAGAGTCTCGGGAATATCAAGAGTTGAATCTTGATTTTCATCACTACCATTATACATGCTTTTTCCTTGGAGAACCATAGGCAACCTTTTGTTAGAAGGATCAATGATGTAGAACACTTGTTTTTCTTGGGAAGCCATTATGAAAGGCTCATTTGTATGACCTAACTTGCAAAGGTCTACCAATGTAAACCCCCATTCCTCGATTTGTACACCACCTTTACTATCAACCCACTTACATTTAAAAACCGGCATCGTAAGCTTAGTGTAATTGAGCACCCAAATCTCTTCAATGACTCCAAAGTAACGTATCGGTGCTTTAACGAGTTTTGTGTCCTTTGAACAAGAGAAGTGCATTGCTTCGGCCACGATCATAACCCCACTATTTTGCATGGTACTCTTGTTATCTTGTTCCTTGCATAAAAGGAAAAGTTATCAATGTCGTATCCGCTCCAACATATGACATTAAAGCTAGGCCCACGTGCTAACCATATTACCTCGTCAGAAGCAGTACTATCATCCCTCGAGGATTTCATCTTTAAACCTTTTTAAGAAAGTCTTGTTATGCTTGTTCAACAACCACTTTTCGTTCATTCGAGGGTTTTCTCCCTTGACTTTTATTTTATGTTCACAAAAGTAAGGTTGAACAAAATCGATGTTGTTCAATACATACAAATGTGCTTGCAGCACTTCCTCCCGACCCTTGCTATTAATTGTTAAACCATGTGTACCTTTACCTTGACATCTTCTCTTATCATGATGAGGCTTAGGAACCCCTACAGGATCCGTGTTATGAAGGTAGTCTGAACAAAACTCAATAGCTTCTTCTACAACATACCTTTGAACAATAGATGCTTCAGGACGATGTGGATTCGTCACCTACCCTTTCAAGATCTTCATGTAGCGCTCAACTGGGTACATCCATCTCAGAAAAACAGGCCCACATAATCTAACCTCCCTCACCAAATGAACAATTAAGTGAACCATGATGTTGAAAAAGGAATGAGGGAAATACATCTCCAATTGGCACAAGATTGTAGCAGTCTCAACTTCCAACTCATCCAACTTATGGGGGTCAACGACTTTGTTACATATAGAATTGAAGAATGAACACAACTGAGTAATGGTATGTCTCACATTTTTTGGAGCAATACCATGAATAACAACGGGCAGAAGTTGTTGCATCAAGATGTGGCAATCATGAGACTTTAATCCAACCAATTTGAGATCACCAGAGACAAGCCTCTTGATATTTGAAGAGTAACCATGTGGAACTTTGATGCCGTGAAGACACTCACAAAAACTTTGTCTCTATTTTTTGACAAAGTATGACATGCTGGAGGCAAATGTGTCCACTTACCATCCTCAACAACTGGAGCCAACTGCTCTCATATGCCCATAGCAACAAGGTCAAGACGAGCATTCACACCATCATTTGCCTTGCCCTGAATGTTGAGAAGCATCCTGGTCACACTATCCCACACATTTTTCTACACATGCATCACATCAATAGTGTCTGAAATCAAGCTTGCGCTACTATGGAAGATCAAAGAATATTGACCTATTCTTCCATATGTTTTTCTCAGCAGTCTTACCCTTCTTTTTGGACTTGAACATTGATGTCCTTTACTTTCTGGTTATCCAGTTATCCAGTGTCTGGCATAGAATTTTGCACATATCTTAAGTTATAAACATCCAAAAATTATAAACTTTATATCGTTGGAAAGCTAACAAAAATATCTACAGCTTTTATGAATATCACAAAATCTGAAACAGGCTTTTAAAGGGTAAAAACTCTGTTAGAAGTTAGATAAACGGTACTGGCACTGGAACCTTAACATAATATACGAATTTGCTCATAACTTGAGCTTCAAGAATCCAATTTGGATGAATTGGTGTCTACGGAAAGCTAAGAGACATGGCTACATTTCTTATGAAGAAATCGAGTCAAAATGAGTTTTTGTTTACTATGAAATTTCCATTTGAAGATGAATGTTGAGTTATAGGAAGTCTATTATGCAAAATTTGGCCTAAAACACACAAAACTATATATTTAACTTATTTTGAGCCACTTATGAGATTTTAACAGCTTCAAACTTTAAATATAATAATTCAAATAATCTAATTCCTATCAAATTAAGTAGTAGCCAATTTTTGGGATGTTCCATTTCTCCCATCCTTCAAGAAATTTCGTCTTCGAAATTTGCTTACATCTAATGTTGATAATAAAAATAGTATGATAGACCCGACTGATGACCTATTGCCCAAACCACACTAGAAATTATTTAGTACAACCTCTAAGATAACGTATAAATAATGATGATGGATTTAAACAGGTATGTACAAGTTAAGATCCAAAAAATACGATAGCGAACAAAAGTCAAATAAGTAAAATATGTCATGCAAACAATTCAATTACAACACCAAATACATGATTCTGGGCAACATTTAAAACCTAAACAACCAAAATAAAATTATTTTACATGTACACTAACGCTTAACACAATATAGCAAGCATATTCCTTTTATTTGACTTTAATATTATTTCATAGTATATTTTGTGCATATTCTTGCCAACTAAAGATGTTCAGTCTCTAAGGAAATAATATATTCATACATAATCAGAATCATATCATTCATCTAAAAAAACATATCATTCATTCGTGAGGATTATTGCAAAACACATTCTGGTAACAATTTTTTTCCTCGAAATCAAACACGTACAATCACATCAAAAGGTGCTAGAATGAGCAAGATGTAACATTGAAAGGATTACAATTATGATTTTGTTCTCATGAAATTGAATCACAACTCTTCATTCACACAAGGCAACTAGTAAAATATGACTCTTAGAATTTATTTAGACGAGTCAACAATAAAGTCATCATGACATATAATACTAAAACAATCATTCAATAGGAAAACGACAACATAAGTCATTTAGAATTTCAAAATCAGAAAGCAAACAGATTATCGATGCCATTTAAGTGAAATTTTCTCACACCAAGGATCAACGATCATTTGTGAACAAGTTTTTTTTTTCCTAAGAATAATATTAACAACATGAATAAAGCTTCAACAAGGTGAACTTCCATGAATTGTTTTGTTATAAAATACTTCTATTTTTTAGAAAACCTCGAAAACATTTTAGAGTACCAATCTACATATCAATGCATTAAAAATGATTTTTTAAAAAAATTAAAAAACAATTTTTTTCATATATAATCAAAATTGGAGAAGGTGTAGAAAGTTTATAAATTGTCTTCTTTTTTTTTTAGCTAAGTAAAGTCTCGATTTTTCTAACTGTGCAAATGAATTTAGACAGCTATGAAATTAAACGGGCATAACACTTACACATATAAGTGTATTACTGTATTTATTTTAATAAAAAATAATTGTTAATTAGTCTAGAAAATTCGTGTAAGTTTTGAACTCGGCTCAAAAAGTTCCAGCACAGACTATTTATTGTAATTAATGACTTATAAAGCTCAAAACTCATTGAAACATTTTGACATTTGTTATCTAAGATTCTTACACATATATGAACAATTCCCAAGGGGCACCATGTTAAAAGATCATGCTGGTATTTTTTTTTTTAAAATTGCGGCGGATTCTATTCCAGCACAACCACAAAAAAAATGATATTGTTATCGAGCTTCTTCTTAAAGTGCATATTACAAAATCACCCAGTTACTCTATAATTTTAAACGCTTCATCGTTAGCATATTTTCCTAATGAGGAACTCAAAATATATTCAAAACCAACATACAACCAGTCATAGAAATCTAGAACCACACAACAAGCTCAAGAGGTTCATACTTTGCATACATACATAAACACTTATAATTGATTATAAACACTTAACAATGATTATTGGATGAAACATAAGTCACAACTGGTCAAGTTACTCATCAAGAAGTCAATTAGTCACGGAACAACATGTAACACACATCACAATATCATGTTACCACTATTAGTGAGCATGTGTAAGTGTTAGTTAGACATAGCAGTGCTGAGTCAGCACAGTTAGATAGAGGTGGTTACACCTCTCATCTAATAAATAGATGAACCCTATGTAACTAGACTTTAATCAATACAGAATACAGAATCTTCATTTGGACCTCTCTCTCTCTCCATGTGATTCTCTTCTTCTTACATGGTATCAGAGCTTAAACGTTCTAGCCATGGCTTCAGTGAACGATCCTCCACCACCACTAAAATGGGAGTGTTGAGAAAAAGTATAGACATATAGTGGGGACTGGTTTAGCTCTCCTTGCCCATGCCTCTTTGCCCATGAGGTTTTGGGATCATGCCTTTGTTGGTGTAAGCCCTAGTGGCCAATCTATTTTGAATAGATCATTATTTGTATCATGAACTTAATCATATATTTGATATATGTATAAGGCATTCATTTATTATGTTATTAGTTTATAGCATAATAAAGTCCTTAGAATAGGCAGTTCATTCAATGAGATATTAAGTACGTGACTTAATCGTGAGACCTCATTGAATAATATAATGCTATTCTTAAATATCCATACTCAAGTATTATTGTTAATTAGGATGACAATAATACATAGAGACTATTGTGTGAGGAGACTGATGACCACATTTCACGGGTCATGGATATGTGATATCAAGTCGGCACACATGTATAAATATTAGGAGTAATATTTATATTGGATGACCCACTATGAGAATACTTCATAATAGTTATGTGAGTGTTATAAGTATTCTCATGGCGACTATAGTGAAGTAGTCCTTCGACTTGAAGTCACTACGATTCCTACATGAGGAGTTGTAGGCTTTAATGCGATCAAACGTCACATGTAACAGGGCGATCATAAAGGTAGTTATTGGGCCTGCAATAAATCATGTTGAGGAGTGTGAGTGATGTAGACAAGATTCGTCCCTCCTACATAACAGGGGTAATGTCTTGGGCCCCTCGATAGAGTGAGACGTGAAATATGCGTGGCCACGCGGAAGTAGGCCAATATGTGATATTGGGCCCATTTATGATTACACGTCTACTCGAGGATCGAGGAACAAATAATTGAACATAACAAGAATGACACTATTATGCCTTGTGTTCAATTAAGACATATGGACGAAGGGACATTTACTACACGGTAAATTTTGGTCGCAGTAAGGCTAAAATCGGATCACCGATACTCTCGCTAATTGGGTAGTAATGATGCATTGCTAGATGCTGCTCATTATTTATAATATTTAATATTATAATTAATATTTGATATTATTATAATATTTAATATTATTTCCAACTTAGTGGGAGCATATAAGGTCACACGCATAGAGCAAACGCGGAGCAGTTATATTAATTAAATATGATTTAATTAATATGAGGACAATTGGGCTTGTAGTGTACAAAGCCCAATAGGATAAGCAGTTAGGTTAAAGGAAGCTGCCAACTTATAAATAGAAGTGCTCTCCCCTCTAACCTAGTTTGGTTAACTGTGTCTCCCCATAGCCGTCAACTAGCACAAGACACATAGCTCCGACGCCCATTTACTCACGTGGACTGAGTAGAGGTGTTTCTCCTTCGTGACACTGGTGATCGAAAAGTAAAGCACGCTTCAAGAGGTAAACACTATTTGCCATTTGTGATTCATCTTTGTAATGCGCGATCCATGGGATGATTTTCTTTCGCCTTGAGATTTGATTTTAAAATAGGATAATCTCATGAAAACCCAATAGCCTTTACCACTGCCACCTATCTAATCAATAGAATGCCCGCTCCCATACTCTCTCAAAAGTCACCCTTTGTTGTTTTATACAACACTCAACCTGATTACAGTTTTCTAAAGGTATTTGGATGTGCTTGTTACCCTTGTCTTTGATCCTACAACAAGAACAAGTTGGAATACAGGTCTTGTAAGTGTACTTCTTTGGGTTATTCCTCTTCTCACAAAGGCTACAAATGCCTTTCTAAGGATGGCCGACTTTACATCTCCAAAGATGTTCAGTTTGATGAACATAAGTTTCCCTTTGCTACTATATCAAATCAGTCTCCCTCACCTAGTTCAGATCAGTCCAACCCCATTTTCCCTGTTCCTCTTACTGTCCTGCCTCCATATCCTAATTGTGCTACTTTCAGTCCTCCACCTGAGTATGTTCCTGTGTCTTCTCCTTCATTATCTCATCCTTATCACTGTCCAACTCAATCCACTAGTCCTAATTCTCCTCATTCCTCTCCTGGTTCTACATCTTTACCTTCCCTACATTCAGGTCTTACCACACAATACCCCGCGTCTCCTTCCTCTCAGTTAGAACCCATCTTAGAGTCTCCAAGCCCCTCTCCACATCCTTGTAATGTTCATCCCATGGTCACTAGGGCTAAGTCTAGAATGTCTATTGTTCTTCTAACACATGTAGAGCCTAACACACCTAAGAAGGCTCTTACACCAACCGTTTTTCCCGGCGGCTTCTGCTCCGCCGCCCACAGCCAACTCACAGCAACCGCCACCGCCGCAGCCGGACACACCTCCCTCTCCCGACATTCCTTTTTTCAACGAGTATCCCACACCGTCGCCGCCGCCGCCACTGTCGGAATTGCCGCCGTCGACCCCGGCGGTGTAATTGCGAGCCCTACGGCAACGCAACCGACGAAGCCGGCGAAGAAGGTCGCGATCGCAATCTCCGTCGGAATCGTCACGCTCGGGATGTTCTCCGCGCTCGCTTTCTTCCTATACAAGCATAGGACGAAGCAGAGTGTGGAGATTCAGAACCGAAAGCACGTGCGTGCAAATTCCCATTTTGTACCTGACAATTCATCCTCCAGAGCGCAACCACCACAGTCTAGTTTCCTCTACATTGGGACGGTCGAGCCGAGCCGAGCTGAGCATCGTTTATCGAACCGACCAAACCGGAACGGTGTAAACCGGTCACCTTATCGTAAACCGAATTCTGTTAAGCTATCGGATCGATCCGCCCCACCCTGAATTGCAGCCGTTGCCGCCGTTGAGTAAAACTTCCGATGGGAACCACCCGCCGGGCGGTAGATCGCCGTCGTCTTCTTCCGACGACGATGGA
Organism: Sophora flavescens; assembly: GCA_030762895.1. Taxonomy (NCBI): domain Eukaryota; kingdom Viridiplantae; phylum Streptophyta; class Magnoliopsida; order Fabales; family Fabaceae; genus Sophora; species Sophora flavescens. The sequence continues at coordinate 3,020 of JAUPTC010000251.1, read as the reverse complement.
AGCCGCGAGAGGAGGTTTCATTCTCCGTCGCTCAGTCAGGAGGATACTTATTATTACACGCCGGTTTCACGGCATAGTAGTTTCGATAATGGTAGTCCCGCGGCTTCGGCCGTAGCTCCGGCGGTTCCTTACTCCAAGAGAACTTCGCCGAAGTCTCGGATTTCAGATTCGTCGTCGGATATCAGGAACGTCATGATACCTTCTATAAAACATGCTCCTCAACCGCCGCCGTCAATATCTCCGGCGCCACCAGCGGTGATGTCAGGTTATTCTAGAAGACCGAAATTCTCAGCTCCTACACTAGCACCGAATTTGAGGCATCTTCATTCAAATGAGTCCATGACTTCACTTCACTTCATCCTCCTCCTCCTCCTCCGCCGCCGCCGCCGCCACCCCGAGCAATGCCTCGGGGAAAGACTTGGTCTCCAGCAATTAGCGTGTCGTCATCCACTCCTTCATCAATAAAGCGAAGAATGGTCTTGGTCTGCAAGTCAAGAAGGAGCAGCTTCTGCTTTTGCTTCTGGTAACAGTGTGAGGTCTTGTTCTTCAGAGAGGGTGGAAGTAGATGACAAACCCAAGTTGAAGGCTTTGCATTGGGATAAAGTTCGTGCAACCTCAGACCGTGCCACTGTGTGGGACCAGTTAAAATCAAGCTCCTTTCAGTAAGTATGATATGATTTTAAATTGTTGTTGCAGTTTAGTAGTTGTTATTAAATTAGTGCGAATAATTGCATGAAAATGTCGTCGATGCAACTATAATTGCGATCACAATGCAGTTGTAGATATAACCAATTTGGATCCATTTGAGCGGTACAGCTCTCTTCAGCCATTCAAAAACACAATTCATGGATATCGCATGCAGTAGTTGTTAAATTTAATTAACAAAATTGGCTGGAAAGTACTGCATCGATGGAGAGATCCGAATTATTATAGTCACAATTATGGTTGTGAATCGTTATTTAAAACCTTGATTTTGAGCTAGTTGAGGTTAGGGCTATGAGTGTGAACTAATATATGTTTATGGTATGGTATGGGATGTATTGTTTATTTGTAGATTAAATGAGGACATGATGGAGAGCCTTTTTGGTTGCAATTCTACAAATTCTGCACCTAAAGAGATCACATTACTAGAAAGTCAGTTCTTCCTCCTGTTGAGCTGGAGAATAGGGTGTTAGACCCAAAGAAATCACAAAACATAGCTATACTATTGAGGGCACTGAATGTGACAAGAGATGAGGTGTCCGAAGCTCTTTTAGATGGTAAGTTGATTTGTTCATTCTTCCCCATTTCTAGATATTAATCAGACTTTAGCCTTTAGCTGCTTGGAACATGTGTACAAGTGGGTGATATTTATAGTTATTGTTGTGACCCCTACGGGAGCAAGTGGATGTGGTTTTGTTGCATTTCTCAATTTTCTACTAAAATGTTGATTCACGGGTCCATATGCACACAGCAAAAACATGCACACAATAACCCTTGGATCTTGGTCACCCGTGTGTGTTAAACTGTCATTAAATTGTTTTTGTTAGATTATTTAATATCATCTACAAGATACTATTTCTAAAAAATGTAAAAAAATTATATTCGATGCAGTTTGTGCTACACAATTGAAGCGTAACAAATATTTCAAAACACAAGACATACTTGCATAGCTCAAGAACTAGAACACAAGTTATTAACAAAATCCGTTTATCTTCTTTTTTCGAGGAAGTAATAAAATTTTCCGTTTCCAACATATGGGACCAGTCTACCACCGTAACAATCCTCTTCGCCTACCTACCTTTGGCTTTTTGGGCTGTAATATTCAAGCTTCCCCAAAGCAGTGCACCCTTGTTTTCTGAGCCATGATTGTCACATGATAAAGAAAGATCATACTATTTTTGCTCCAATCCTCTAGTTTATATTGATATAGTCTGTCTTTTATTCCTTAAGTTTACTATTTTTCTTATCCATTTTCTCTAGATTCCGTTTTCAGTGTTCCTTTGTCCTTTGTACTTTCTTCAAATTGGCTATCTAACTTGCATAGTAATAGATGTACTAATCTCTAGTACCTTGATACCTGATATCAACTGTGGATAGACTAGTAACTCCCCCTTATAACTAGCTTCCTACAGTCCACATGGATCTAATTAGCCATTATTCCAAGAAACACTTTTGAATATATTGATGTCAAAATTCTCAAATATGGATGTTTTCCATTTTACTCGTTCATTTTCTAATAAAGGTGCCACATTACTTATATGTCATAACTTATGTGTCTCCACCTCAAATGACACAGGGTACGTGTAACTCAGGCGCAAATTCAGAAGAGATAATAAAAATTAAAATCTAAGAGTCTCCTCCAAAATGAAGTTTGCAGTCATATTTAATTTTCAACATTCCATTTTACATTACTTTACTGAATAAGCAATAAATCTGTAAAATATGTGAAATATATGAAGATGGGGTATTTACATCAACTAATATCTTAGGTTGTTTTCCTGACACATCTACTGTTATTTTTTTTAACCTTGAACTAATTGCTCATCTGCATCCATCCTTTTCATTTTGCTAACATCATAGGTGGTATTTATCTTTTCTTTTGTCTATTTTTTTTTGTATGACACAGGGAATCCTCAAGGTTTGGGTCTTGAGCTATTAGAAACTCTAGTAAAGATGGCTCCAACTAAGGAGGAAGAGATAAAGCTTAAAAACTATGATGGTGACCTCTCAAAACCTGGGGTCTGCAGAAAGATTTCTTAAAACAAGTGCTTGATATCCCTTTAGCCTTTAAAAGAGTTGAAGCCATGCTGTATAGAGCTAATTTCGAAGGCAGTGAACTACCTTAGGAAGTCTTTTCAAACCCTGGAGGTGTGGCAAGCTTATACCAATCCCTTGTTACCTTTGATATCTTGCTTTCGATTAAATTTTGTTCTTTCTCCCGAGAGACTAACCAATTAACTCATTAATGTTTACCAGGCAACAAGTGAGGAATTAAAGAACAGCCGGTTATTCCTCAAACTCATTGAAGCTGTTCTTAG
>JAUPTC010000250.1:0-67989 GCA_030762895.1 Sophora flavescens | reverse complement strand
ATATAATATTATAATAATACATATAAATAGATAATAGATGAGAAAGAATAATAATAATAAATAAAGACTAGAAAATTCATTGGGTCTATTGATTTATGTATAATTTTGCATGATTTATGTTATGAGTTATGATATTTCTAAGTGAATGTTAATTTCTAATATGACGAAGTTTTGAATATTATGTTTTTTTATATTATTATATATTATATTTAAAAAATTTAAAATATATTATTTAATTAATAATGATACAATCACAATTCAATCATGATTTGATCACCGAATCTTGAACCGATTTAATTATCGGTCCGATTTTAGAAATCCTGGAATAAACTTACTAATGAAGAAAGACTATTAGGCGGTGGTTTTTTGTATCACATAGCTAGCTTCTACATCATTCATGTTGCAGCTGGAATACATCAAGGCAGTGCGGCGCCTACAACAATTTTCTTAGCTGTAATAATTTTGAAAGCTTGTTTTTAATTACCGACACTTTAGTTTATGAATTATGGTATTTATAGATTGATTTTAATTTCACTTCAATGTACAAGTTAAATATTTAAATATGCACCACATTGACAGTTTGCTACTTTTTCTTTGATGGATTTGTTTCTCTCTTGCATTTCTTACTACTAAATGGCAGCCTAACACTTGAAGTTTGGAAGTCTTTGGAAGTGACTTAATTTGCTGCAATTTTATTGCTTTGTACAGGTAGAATTGAACTTCACTCTAAATTCTAAAAGTATTAGATCATGACTTAGTTATCTATGGTTTAGTTTAATATATTTTGAGAAGCCCATATACTTATTACGATACGGGTACGATACCACGTGATACGAGAATACGAGAAATTTTTTGAAATTCAGGATATGATACGGTCGGGATACGTTAAGAAAAATGTACAGAAAAATATTTTATATAAGTACAGAATATTTATAAAGAAAGAAATATTGATCATTTCTCTTTAATGTATAACAATGATGATCACAATTTATAAAAAGATATATGTGATCATAATAACAAAAAAAAAAATACAGTTCTACCTATATCATAATATATTTTTTACTCTATGAATATGTTTGGGGAAGCTGGAAAAAATATTATGCTGATAATCGATTTTTGTATAATCGATTATTGTGATAATCGATTATAATCAGAATCTGTTTTTGTTTGGATTTATTTACTGAAAAGTGATTTTAAGATAATCTATTTCATTTGGATAGTGGATAAAAAAAAATCTATATAGTAAATAAATTACGAAAAAGGTATGAAATTATTTGTTTATATTAATAATATTTAATTTTTTTAATATCAAGACCTTTTAAAATGTTTATTTCTTTTACATTTTGTCGTCAATTTTTTTCTATTATAAATTTTATTAAATACTTTTATTTTAATCTAAATTTTATTTAAATTTTAAAATATCAAGTTAGCATGTTTTTCAACACCAGCGTCTTCCACTGCCATATGCTCTATCCCATATTTCAACGTTAAAGGTGGGGGTAACGATGGGAAAGGAAGTTTTAACAAACACAAATAATCAGAATGGGATAATCAAGCAGCCCTTGACATTAGATGGTTCAAAACTGTGTTTTTTAACCAATAAAAGCTTTTTTAAAAATTAAGCTTGTAACCCAAACACAACATAGAGTGTGTTTGGGAAAGGTGGAAGAAAAAGATTATGTTGATAATCTGTTTTCGAATAATCAATTATTGTAATAATCGGTTATAATTAGAATCTGTTTTTGTTTGGGTATGTTTATTGAAAAACGATTTTAAGATAATTTATTTCGTTTGGATGGTACAAAAATAATCACTTTTGTATAATAAATTATAAAAAAGGGTATGTTATTATTTATTTAGATTAAAAATATTTGATATTCTTTTAACATTTTTATATGTAATTTTTTTCATATTTATCATCTATTTTTTTTATTTTGTAAAAAAAATTGAATAAAATTTGTAATACTTTTTCCTGTTGAATTAATAAATATAATATTATTATTAGATCATTTCACAAAATGTAAAATTTTATTAAATAAAATGCAATTGGTACATGATCAAGGAATTAGTATTTCTGTAAAAAAGAAAAAGGAATTAGTACATGGAGAATAAAAACTATAAAACGTTGCGTGGAGTCCATAAGGCTACGACCATGAAACGTTTAATAGCAGGCTAGCAGCTACTAGGGCTGGACGTTGGTCGGTCTTGGACGGTTTCGGGCCCAAAATGGGCCAACCGAAATTAACCGACCAAACAGAAATTTGGCCCAATTCCGTCCGTTAACTACTCGGATATGTCAGGTGACGGGTTTTCGGTTTGGATGGTTGAGTCGGATGGGTTCACTCGGTTTGTAACAGTATCGGGCTGAATTTAAAATCTTGGGCCATTTTTTTTCCCCATGATTTGTAATTTTTATTGTTTTTCTCCATTATTTTTTTTTTGTCACAGATATACTGTTTTTACGAATGGACTGATTTTTTAGCCTTTAGGCTTTTAACATGAAACCAATTTTCGGCCTGAGTATACATTTTTCATATCATCTAGTATCCACTATCCAGTTAACAGTCCCAGAACCTTTTAGATTTTTCATATTACATGTCCAAGCTACTAAAAGAGAAATTAACATACACAGTTACACACCTAATATCAATTTTAATAACAATTACAATAATTGGCCTGTGGCACATAGCATTAAACATTTTAAACTTGCAAGCTTGTAACTAACTCCCTAACTGGCCATGCCAAGGCCTGCATCTGACAATGCAAATAGACAAGCATTTCAATATTTCAATTTTCAACCTGCAAATAACAACAAAGAATCAAAATTTGATCATTCAAAAAGTAATTTACAAAATATTCCTTTAATAGCTACTTAATGCTAAGGCATACCCATAGCAGATTTCCCACAAAACACAAATGGTGGCATTAAAGATAGCTTGCCCCTCCTAAAGTGGTTTTGTTGTCTGCACTCTGCACTCTGTAGGGTCTTAATCATTTTTTGAACTTTCACTTTATCCAAAGCATTCCATAATCAACTGCACATAAAAACTTTCACAATTACTTCTCCGATATGACATACATTTATACTAATTAGGGAAAAAATAACACACAACTCAATTAAATTAACAACCAGCCACACATTGCTTGTTGTTCCAGCAGTGTCAACTTCATGGAGATTATTGTCCCTGGCTGTTCATCTATTTCCATTGCTAAAAACTGCATCTGTTGAGGGAATTTTGATTATAAAAAAACACAAGCAATAAACCTCATTAGAAGCAAAACAAAATAACAAAAATGAGACAAATAATAAGAAATGACAGTGCTGAGTGTGCAGGTTACCAGCATCATTCAGATTTCAGTGTGTAAAATCCAGCAGTCCAGTGAGTCCAGAATAGGCATTCAATCTCAAAATTTAACTGAGTTAAGGAATTTCAGCAGTATGATAATTATACCAAAAAGATGCTATGTCCCACACATTTTGAGTCATGTCTCAGTTGACTCCCAAAAAGCAAAAAACAATCTCACTGTAAAGAAGATATAGAATAATCATTTAATAGTTAATACAAAGATTTAAGAGTGCAAACCAACTAAAATTGAACAAAAAACAAGGGACAACCACCTTAGGGGATGTTCTCAGTCACAGCCAGTTGGCTGTGACTGAGATGATGGACCACATCCAGCAGTTGTTCCAGCAGCTGTTCCAACAGTTCCAGCAGTTGTTCCAGAAGTAGTTCCAAGAGTTCTAGCAGCCCCTCCAAAACCCAGTGAGCCTCCTTGAAATTCTATGATACATCAAAAGGAAAAAAGTGACTTAATCTATATAAAATGACACACATATTAAGGAATTTTAGAGTAAAATGTTAATAGATTGCTACCTGTTACAATATGCTCAGATACTTCAAAATCCTCATTAAGATTGAGGTCCTTAAATTGGCAGATAGATGGCCTCAACCAGTTTTGAACACAGATTAATCCTTCTGCCATTTCAGGGTTGAGGGAGCTTCTGTAAGTCTCTAACCCCCCCTGGTGCTGAATGCACTCTCTAAAGCCACTGTAGAGACTGGTGTGACCAAAACATCTCTAACCATTGTTGATAGTATGGGGTACCGGGAAGAATTGTGTTTCCACCAAACAAGGATGTCAAACTTATCACCCTCATCAACACAAGGCTCACTTAGGTACCTCTCAAGTTCTTTTTTTTTTTTTTATCAATGGAGTCTTTCTCCCTCAAGTGTTGTTTAAAAGCATCTGCCCTTGCCATTTGTGATGGCATTTCAGCAAGTATAGATGTTTCAGTAGGGGAAACAACCTCTAATGGACCGACAGATGACTGTTGAGACCTATTTTGCTATTCATATGCTAAATTGTACGAAGTGTACATTTGAAAAATATTGTCTTTTAAACTGGAGGACAACTCATTTGAAAAGATAGGTTGATCTTCATACATGTCTTTAAATGACCAATCCACATATCTCAACTTGTATCGGGGGTCAAAAACGACACCAAAATACAACAATTGATTGATGTTCTTCACATTACCCCAATACTTATCATACTTTGCCTTCATTTCAAAACCCATGGATGCCAAAAATGTATTTAAGTTTTTGCATGCTTTTTTAAGCTCACAAAAAATGTTGGCAAGTTGGTGGAATGCAATGTGCAAACTCACTTGCTGTGATGAAGAAAAAACCCTAGTTGCCTCATAAAAATCTTCAAAAAGTTGACAAAGGTGCGCACATTCTCCTAATCAATAGAAGTAGGGGGGCCATAAAGTCCAAAGAAGTCAACATAGCTTGAATCTTCATCCTCAAGCTTCTCAAAGGCAGCTTGGTACTTTTCAGCAGTATCTAGCATTAGGTATGTCGAGTTCCACCTTGTTGGAACATCAAGACATACCAGTTTTCTATATGCAATATTTGCGAATTTGATGCACTCTTTAAACTTCGCAGACCTTTGTGGTGAGGATCTAACAAATCTCACAGCATTTCTAATGCTGGAAATAGAAGTATGCATGTCTTTTAACCCATCATTGACTACAAGGTTCAGAATATGGGCACAACACCTCATATGAAAGAAGTGCCCATCCCCCATTAACCCATTCATATTCTTCAATCTCTTCTTCAAATAGGCTACAACCACATCGTTGGATGATGCATTATCAACGGTGATTGTAGACACATGCCTAAGTCCCCAATCCCTTATAACTTCCTCAACTTTCTTACCTATGGTGTCACCTTTGTGATTGAGGACTAACGAAAAGTTTCTGGTACTTCCAATCATTACCTATGAAGTGTGCAGTCAGGGTCATATAATTAAGGTTTTGAATAGATGTCCAACAATCTGTTGTAAGTGCAACCCTAGTACAATCTGATTTAAAGAGGGCTTTCAATCTCACTTTTTCATCAACATACATCTGAAAACAATCCCTAGCTACTGTACGCCTTGAAAGGATAGTGAATTGGGGCTGCAGCTGTTTACAAAGGTACTTGAAACCCTCACCCTCAACAATCTTGAAAGGTTGTTCATCTAGTGTGACAAATAGTGCCAGTGCCTTTCTACAAGCTTGAACATTGAATCTTGTGCTTGCAGAAACTAAACCACTACCCTCTCCACTAGTGAATGTGAGGGTTGTTTGACTGGGATCATTAACTACAACATTCGGATACTTGGGACAGGTTTTCAAGTGAGCAAGCATGTTGGAGGTGCCATGTTGCTTTGTGTCACATAAATATCTTTTCTTGCAGTATTTACATTGTGCGATCGGTTCACATTACTTCATTATCGGGTAATTTAATGAAGTGATCCCAGCAAATGAAAGTTCTCCTAGGACCACTCGTATTTGGTTTCCTCTTCTTTGGGAGAGGAGGTTTTGATTCAGTTCCAGCAGCTGCAGCTGGAGTTGCTGCCTGTTAAGCAGGTTGAGATCCAATACCACCTCCTGCTGCTGGTGAAGAAGTAGTTGGATTTCCAGCCTCTTGAGTTCCAATTTGTGTTGATATTTGTGGAGTTAATGTAGGAGGCAGGTTGTGACTAGACTGCTCCATTGCTGAAACAATGAAGAAGTCTTGGTCAACATTTGCCAACCACATTAAGTGTATAAAGTCTAATAGAGTTTATAGTTTATAAATTATAAGTTTTGAATCTTATCTATTTATAATGTATCTGTTTATAGTTCATAGTATATTAGTTTATAGTTTATCAAGTTTTCAAAGATTTTATAGACCGTATACAGTCTCACCCCTGCCCAATGCCCATTAGCTATTGCTTGTAAACCAGCACTCTTCTCACAATCTCAATTCTGGATGCTGTTCCAAATTGAATGCCAGCACTCCCTCACAGCTCATGAATGAGTGTTAAATTCCCTAATTTCTACCATTAAGCTAATTAATAAATCCTAATGGAGAGAATTAGAGATAAGTAAAGACTAAAGGGGGAGTAGAGACAAAATCCAGAGATGAGTAAGAGGGAATCATAGACAAATAGCAGGAAAAAATCATAAAGTAGGGAAACAAAGACACGAAAAGAGGGATACAAACACACACAATGGCACATAATACATATACTGATTAGAAGACAAATAACATGTTCCAAAACAGTATGTGTGTGTAGGTGTGTGTTTAGTGTTCCAAAACAGTGTGTGTTTGTTTAGTGTTCCAAAATAGTGTTTGTTTGTGTGTGTGTGTGTGTGACTGTGTATGTGTGTGGTTAATGTTCCAAAACAGGATTAACCAATATTAGACACTTTCATCAAAAAAATCAATATGAATTAAATCAAGACTAAGTTAACCAACACATGTTCCTGATAAACCAATAACATTAACATTAGACAATCATCAACACAGGTTCCAATATTAACCAATATTAGTCACTTTCAGCAGACAAATCAATAGGAATTAAAGTATGACTAAGTTAAATAAGTTAAGAAACTCACCTTTGATTGTCAGATAAACACTAGCTTAGTCGCTTACAGTATCCTACATCAAAAGAAAAAAAATTGTTAGCCAAAAATTAATTCCAAAAAAGAAAACCCTAAACCCAAAAATGTGAAATCACAAACCCTAAGCAAAAAAAAAAAAAACGCACAAGTGCTTACCTTTTCAAGCACAAAGCCTAACTCCCTAAGATCCTACACTCGACCACAGTTCCCACAAACCACAGTTGCTACTTGCTCCAACCTTCCAAAAAACAAAAGGTTCTCCATTGGGCAAATCCGACTTAGAGGAAGACAAACTTGGGCTTCTTCTTCTCAGTAGGGTTGGAGTCTTGGAGATCTGCTTCCATTTCGTGCGCAGTTGTTGAAGGCGGCTCGTAGGAACAGAGGATCACGCGGTGGTTCGAGCGACAGTTCGCGTCGCAGTTCGCAAAACAAAGGCGCTGTAGTGGTGTAAGGTGAAGTCGTGGTGGTGATAGAAGATTGTTAGGGAGGCTAGAAGGGAGAGGATGGGACTTGAGAGCTAGGGATATGATGAGACTTGAGAGCTCAGAGCTGTAGGAGTGTAGGGTTTCACGGTTTCAGAAGGGAGAGGTCGTGAAGACTGAAGAGAGAGTAAGAGCAGATTAAGTAGAAGATTCAAGATTGGGAAGTGGAGCGTGTGAGGTGTGACCGTGTGAGATAAGTCTTCTGACTTTTGAGTTTTGAGTGATTTTGAAAAATCAGAAAGGTTAGGATAAGGATATAGATAAGGATAAGTGTGAGAGCCAATAGAAATGCAGAGAATCAGATTTCACCCAATAGAAATGCAGAGACCTGGGCGGACGGGTTCGGGCGGTTTCGAATTTTTTTTACCCAAACCGAACCCGCCCGTGAAAAACCACATAAAACTGAACCTGTCACCCCTACGACCCGTGACCCGCAACGACCCGCCCGTCTGCTGCCTTTTCCCTTCGGGTATTTCGGGTTCGGGTCTGGTCAAAAATTCTGTCCAGTCCTTGCAGCTATGGGTGGGTGGGTGGGTGGGAAAGGGCATTTATGGCAGCACAATATCAAAAGTCAATAATCAGAACACTAAAATAATCAAACACTCTATACAAAGAGATTGATGAAAAAAGCTTAAAATAGCTTCTTCTTTTTTTCATGAAAAAAGCTTTTTTAAAATTTCAGCTAAATGTCCGAACAAAAAGATTTTTTTATGAAACAGTTTTTTTTTCCAACTGAAAAACAGCTTAAATACAAGTTCCTAAACGAGCTCATATTCTTATAAAAAAAAGCTTTTTTCTAACTAAAACAGCTGAAAACCTAAAAATCTATTATTCTCAAACATGCTCTATGTCAGAATATCAACAAAAACATCTTTGGTAGACAAGTTTCGACTTTATACAATAGTCAACAATTGAAAAGAATCTTTACTTAATTAATGTTTAATGCTAACTGATTCATCCCTCTCCCCATTTATTGTCACCTAAAAAAAGAAAAGCATAGCTTCTAAGGATAATTCATCAAAAGGCACCTCTGCGCTATGTTAAAGGAATACTTCTTGGATACTTATCCAGAAATATCTTAAAAAATACCGTGGGTAAGAGATAATTTTAAAAATAAAATAAAAAGAGAGGATATTTCTTGGATACGCCTACCAGTACTGATATCATATACTAATAGATACGGATAGTTTGCATTTTTTGAGTGTCCGGCCTTCACAAGTTATCTGCAATCAAAGCTCTTGACTTGGACAACCACAAGACTAGTAGTGTAATCAGCAGGCAAATTAGTCGAAGCACTGAGATATCCGTGAAGGTAAAGATCAAGAGACACAAATCCAGAACCTGCAAACACGTACAGCCCAGAAATGAAAGGAAAGGAAGAAAAAACACCATAAAGGTAAAGAGTTTAGCAAAAAAAAAAAAAACTACCGTCTTAAGAAGAATCAAACAATCCCATATAGAAATTGTTCTATTCAAGAAACTTTTTCATGAATAGTTCTTATGCTAATTCTTTTTAATTCCTTCCACTGAAAAGAATAACAGGAGAATTATTTTAATGGTAGAGTCATTTTAACGAATAGTATGTTAATAGAGGGATGGCATTAAAATGTTGCATATGTTTGCAGTAAAGCTGACTATTTGATTGATGAGAATTCCCCTTATCAAAGAAATGGAGAGGTCATTGAAATTGATCAAAAAATGTGCTTTTTATTTGTGGCGAGGTACAATCAGATAATGTTGTATGTCTTGTACAGGTTGCTCAAGGTAGCATTTTTTTTTAATTTATTTCATTTAATTATTATTCAAACTGCTTCTTCTTGCATCTTATGGCATTTCCTTCCTATTTTCACGTGTTTTTCATTGATTAATTAAAATGTATTCATCTACCATAACACTTTCACCATATGCTTCCTTTGTTTTGACATGCTCTCAGATTTCAACTCCACAAGCAATATCCCATTTCCTTATCTTTGTACATGTGTCCAACGATCCCATTTCCTTATCTTATATGTATGAAACTTTGAACCTTTGTTTCATATGAATATTATATATGCAGGCTAGTTTATCTAAGCTCATTGGAATTGCCAGAGAGACTAATGTTCAAGCCAAGTCCCTAGATGCAACAAATTAGGTGTTTTTGATTTTCCTTGTGAGGTGCATGATAAAATGCCTGAATAGAGACAGATAATGGGGCCTATATATTAATAAGCTTACATTATTTATTTTCTCTCCAGTATAGCCTTTCTTCATTCAAATATAACCTGTTTAGAGATTAGGTATGTACTAAACTTTCATACTTTCCCTCTCACATTCTCTTATTCTCTTATTATTGATATTTACGGGGATGGAACAGACGCATAGAGGCATAAAGAAAATCATTTTCCTTCTTTTTCCCTGAACAGCAGCATCATGGGTATTGTTCTGTAATTTTCTTCCCTTTTGTTGCTTTTCATATCTGTTTGATCATGTAATTTGTGTGCTTGTTTACCACGTTTGATGAAAAACTTGAATTCATTTGGATTTTATTATTTTATGTACTTTGTGATTCAGAGGTTGTAAGAAGTTCCCTTTCCATGAAATTTGTACTTTGGTGCCTGAATGGATTCTCATGGTTGGTATGTAGAATATTAAACTCTTGGTTTTAATGGATATTGTTTGTTGTTTTGCTGGTGTACTTAATCTAATTCTGTTCAAGGGTCAAAGAGTTTGAAAGTTCACTATGTAATGCACCTATTTTGCCTTTGGGGATGATTATGTTATCGGTCATGAATCTGTGTAGTTTTAGAATTAACTTGCCTTTCTTACTTATGTCAATGGATGAACCCTTAAAATCAGACGGTGTTTGAGTGCATTACGTAACCCATTTGCAATTACAAATGTAGTTTTAATTTGTTATTGGCTTGTGTGGAGAATTAAAATTTCTATTTAAATATTTTGTTTGTCTTCCTGATTCAAATGCCCTACTGTTTCAAGCCCAACTTCTATTCTCATTAATTGATTTACATGCTCTGCTTTTTTTTTGTCTATATTTTATTTTTACAATGTAGTGTTTTCTTCCATAGGTTTCCTGCAGGGTTCTCTATTCAATATCCATATCTGGTGCTCCCTTTGGTAAGATTTTGTTATGTCTGGCCAAATATAGTCATACCCGTAGGAAAAAAAGATTGAAAATTCTCAAGATGAAGTTAGAAAATAAGCCACATGGTTCTTTTGATAAATGAATATTGTTACTGCTGAGAGTACTGAAAATACTGTCCATTAGTCCTTAGAAACTTTCAGGGTAGCATACATAATAAGGAGCTCAAATGGTTTTGTGGATAACATGCAATGCAATATACTACTTCTACGACAAATGGTTTTGTAAATGCTGGTATACATTTTCGGCCTGAGTATACATTTTTCATATCATCTAGTATCCACTATCCAGTTAACAGTCCTAGAACCTTTTAGATTTTTCATATTACATGTCCAAGCTACTAAAAGAGAAATTAACATACACAGTTACACACCTAATATCAATTTTAATAACAATTACAATAATTGGCCTGTGGCACATACCATTAAACATTTTAAACTTGCAAGCTTGTAACTAACTCCCTAACTGGCCATGCCAAGGCCTGCATCTGACAATGCAAATAGACAAGCATTTCAATATTTCAATTTTCAACCTGCAAATTACAACAAAGAATCAAAATTTGATCATTCAAAAAGTAATTTACAAAATATTCCTTTAATAGCTACTTAATGCTAAGGCATACCCATAGCAGATTTCCCACAAAACACAAATGGTGGCATTAAAGATAGCTTGCCCCTCCTAAAGTGGTTTTGTTGTCTGCACTCTGCACTCTGTAGGGTCTTAATCATTTTTTGAACTTTCACTTTATCCAAAGCATTCCATAATCAACTGCACATAAAAACTTTCACAATTACTTCTCCGATATGACATACATTTATACTAATTAGGGAAAAAATAACACACAACTCAATTAAATTAACAACCAGCCACACATTGCTTGTTGTTCCAGCAGTGTCAACTTCATGGAGATTATTGTCCCTGGCTGTTCATCTATTTCCATTGCTAAAAACTGCATCTGTTGAGGGAATTTTGATTATAAAAAAACACAAGCAATAAACCTCATTAGAAGCAAAACAAAATAACAAAAATGAGACAAATAATAAGAAATGACAGTGCTGAGTGTGCAGGTTACCAGCATCATTCAGATTTCAGTGTGTAAAATCCAAAGAGTCCAGTGAGTCCGAGAATAGGCATTCAATCTCAAAATTTAACTGAGTTAAGGAATTTCAGCAGTATGATAATTATACCAAAAAGATGCTATGTCCCACACATTTTGAGTCATGTCTCAGTTGACTCCCAAAAAGCAAAAAACAATCTCACTGTAAAGAAGATATAGAATAATCATTTAATAGTTAATACAAAGATTTAAGAGTGCAAACCAACTAAAATTGAACAAAAAACAAGGGACAACCACCTTAGGGGATGTTCTCAGTCACAGCCAGTTGGCTGTGATTGAGATGATGGACCACATCCAGCGGTTGTTCCAGCAGCTGTTCCAACAGTTCCAACAGTTGTTCCAGAAGTAGTTCCAAGAGTTCTAGCAGCCCCTCCAAAACCCAGTGAGCCTCCTTGAAATTCTATGATACATCAAAAGGAAAAAAGTGACTTAATCTATATAAAATGACACACATATTAAGGAATTTTAGAGTAAAATGTTAATAGATTGCTACCTGTTACAATATGCTCAGATACTTCAAAATCCTCATTAAGATTGAGGTCCTTAAATTGGCAGATAGATGGCCTCAACCAGTTTTGAACACAGATTAATCCTTCGCCATTTCGGGGTTGAGGAGCTTACGTAAGTCTCTAACCCCCCGTCTGGAATGCACTCTCTAAAGCCACTTTGTAGAGACCGGTGTGACCAAAACATCTCTAACCATTGTTGATAGTATGGGGTACCGGGAAGAATTGTGTTTCCACCAAACAAGGATGTCAAACTTATCACCCTCATCAACACAAGGCTCACTTAGGTACCTCTCAAGTTCATTTTTTTTTTTTATCAATGGAGTCTTTCTCCCTCAAGTGTTGTTTAAAAGCATCTGCCCTTGCCATTTGTGATGGCATTTCAGCAAGTATAGATGTTTCAGTAGGGGAAACAACCTCTAATGGACCGACAGATGACTGTTGAGACCTATTTTGCTATTCATATGCTAAATTGTACGAAGTGTACATTTGAAAAATATTGTCTTTTAAACTGGAGGACAACTCATTTGAAAAGATAGGTTGATCTTCATACATGTCTTTAAATGACCAATCCACATATCTCAACTTGTATCGGGGGTCAAAAACGACACCAAAATACAACAATTGATTGATGTTCTTCACATTACCCCAATACTTATCATACTTTGCCTTCATTTCAAAACCCATGGATGCTAAAACTGTATTTAAGTTTTTGCATGCTTTTTTAAGCTCACAAAAAATGTTGGCAAGTTGGTGGAATGCAATGTGCAAACTCACTTGCTGTGATGAAGAAAAAACCCTAGTTGCCTCATAAAAAATCTTCAAAAAGTTGACAAAGGTGCGCACATTCTCCTAATCAATAGAAGTAGGGGGGCCATAAAGTCCAAAGAAGTCAACATAGCTTGAATCTTCATCCTCAAGCTTCTCAAAGGCAGCTTGGTACTTTTCAGCAGTATCTAGCATTAGGTATGTCGAGTTCCACCTTGTTGGAACATCAAGACATACCAGTTTTCTATATGCAATATTTGCGAATTTGATGCACTCTTTAAACTTCGCAGACCTTTGTGGTGAGGATCTAACAAATCTCACAGCATTTCTAATGCTGGAAATAGAAGTATGCATGTCTTTTAACCCATCATTGACTACAAGGTTCAGAATATGGGCACAACACCTCATATGAAAGAAGTGCCCATCCCCCATTAACCCATTCATATTCTTCAATCTCTTCTTCAAATAGGCTACAACCACATCGTTGGATGATGCATTATCAACGGTGATTGTAGACACATGCCTAAGTCCCCAATCCCTTATAACTTCCTCAACTTTCTTACCTATGGTGTCACCTTTGTGATTGAGGACTAACGAAAAGTTTCTGGTACTTCCAATCATTACCTATGAAGTGTGCAGTCGGGGTCATATAATTAAGGTTTTGAATAGATGTCCAACAATCTGTTGTAAGTGCAACCCTAGTACAATCTGATTTAAAGAGGGCTTTCAATCTCACTTTTTCATCAACATACATCCAAAAACAATCCCTAGCTACTCGTACGCCTTGAAAGGATAGTGAATTGGGGCTGCAGCTGTTTACAAAGGTACTTGAAACCCTCACCCTCAACAATCTTGAAAGGTTGTTCATCTAGTGTGACAAATAGTGCCAGTGCCTTTCTACAAGCTTGAACATTGAATCTTGTGCTTGCAGAAACTAAACCACTACCCTCTCCACTAGTGAATGTGAGGGTTGTTTGACTGGGATCATTAACTACAACATTCGGATACTTGGGACAGGTTTTCAAGTGAGCAAGCATGTTGGAGGTGCCATGTTGCTTTGTGTCACATAAATATCTTTTCTTGCAGTATTTACATTGTGCAGTCGGTTCTGTTACTTCATTATCAGGTAATTTAATGAAGTGATCCCAGGCAACAGAAGTTCTCCTAGGACCACTCGTATTTGGTTTCCTCTTCTTTGGGAGAGGAGGTTTTGATTCAGTTCCAGCAGCTGCAGCTGGAGTTGCTGCCTGTTAAGCAGGTTGAGATCCAATACCACCTCCTGCTGCTGGTGAAGAAGTAGTTGGATTTCCAGCCTCTTGAGTTCCAATTTGTGTTGATATTTGTGGAGTTAATGTAGGAGGCAGGTTGTGACTAGACTGCTCCATTGCTGAAACAATGAAGAAGTCTTGGTCAACATTTGCCAACCACATTAAGTGTATAAAGTCTAATAGAGTTTATAGTTTATAAATTATAAGTTTTGAATCTTATCTATTTATAATGTATCTGTTTATAGTTCATAGTATATTAGTTTATAGTTTATCAAGTTTTCAAAGATTTTATAGACCGTATACAGTCTCACCCCTGCCCAATGCCCATTAGCTATTGCTTGTAAACCAGCACTCTTCTCACAATCTCAATACTGGATGCTGTTCCAAATTGAATGCCAGCACTCCCTCACAGCTCATGAATGAGTGTTAAATTCCCTAATTTCTACCATTAAGCTAATTAATAAATCCTAATGGAGAGAATTAGAGATAAGTAAAGACTAAAGGGGGAGTAGAGACAAAATCCAGAGATGAGTAAGAGGGAATCATAGACAAATAGCAGGAAAAAATCATAAAGTAGGGAAACAAAGACACGAAAAGAGGGATACAAACACACACAATGGCACATAATACATATACTGATTAGAAGACAAATAACATGTTCCAAAACAGTATGTGTGTGTAGGTGTGTGTTTAGTGTTCCAAAACAGTGTGTGTTTGTTTAGTGTTCCAAAATAGTGTTTGTTTGTGTGTGTGTGTGTGACTGTGTATGTGTGTGGTTAGTGTTCCAAAACAGGATTAACCAATATTAGACACTTTCATCAAAAAAATCAATATGAATTAAATCAAGACTAAGTTAACCAACACATGTTCCTGATAAACCAATAACATTAACATTAGACAATCATCAACACAGGTTCCAATATTAACCAATATTAGTCACTTTCAGCAGACAAATCAATAGGAATTAAAGTATGACTAAGTTAAATAAGTTAAGAAACTCACCTTTGATTGTCAGATAAACACTAGCTTAGTCGCTTACAGTATCCTACATCAAAAGAAAAAAATTGTTAGCCAAAAATTAATTCCAAAAAAGAAAACCCTAAACCCAAAAATGTGAAATCACAAACCCTAAGCAAAAAAAAAAAAAAACCGCACAAGTGCTTACCTTTTCAAGCACAAAGCCTAACTCCCTAAGATCCTACACTCGACCACAGTTCCCACAAACCACAGTTGCTACTTGCTCCAACCTTCCAAAAAACAAAAGGTTCTCCATTGGGCAAATCCGACTTAGAGGAAGACAAACTTGGGCTTCTTCTTCTCAGTAGGGTTGGAGTCTTGGAGATCTGCTTCCATTTCGTGCGCAGTTGTTGAAGGCGGCTCGTAGGAACAGAGGATCACGCGGTGGTTCGAGCGACAGTTCGCGTCGCAGTTCGCAAAACAAAGGCGCTGTAGTGGTGTAAGGTGAAGTCGTGGTGGTGATAGAAGATTGTTAGGGAGGCTAGAAGGGAGAGGATGAGACTTGAGAGCTAGGGATATGATGAGACTTGAGGGCTCAGAGCTGTAGGAGTGTAGGGTTTCACCGTTTCAGAAGGGAGAGGTCGTGAAGACTGAAGAGAGAGTAAGAGCAGATTAAGTAGAAGATTCAAGATTGGGAAGTGGAGCGTGTGAGGTGTGACCGTGTGAGATAAGTCTTCTGACTTTTGAGTTTTGAGTGATTTTGAAAAATCAGAAAGGTTAGGCTAAGGATATAGATAAGGATAAGTGTGAGAGCCAATAGAAATGCAGAGAATTAGATTTCACCCAATAGAAATGCAGAGACCTGGGCGGACGGGTTCGGGCGGTTTCGAATTTTTTTTACCCAAACCGAACCCGCCCGTGAAAAACCACATAAAACTGAACCTGTCACCCCTACGACCCGTGACCATAACGACCGACCCGCCCGCTTCTGCGCCTTTCCCTTCTGGGTATTTCGGGTTCGGGTCGGGTCAAAAATTCTGTCCAGTCCTTGCAGCTATGGGTGGGTGGGTGGGTGGGAAAGGGCATTTATGGCAGCACATCATCAAAAGTCAATAATCAGAACACTAAAATAATCAAACACTCTATACAAAGAGATTGATGAAAAAAGCTTAAAATAGCTTCTTCTTTTTTTCATGAAAAAAGCTTTTTTAAAATTTCAGCTAAATGTCCGAACAAAAAGATTTTTTTATGAAACAGTTTTTTTTTCCAACTGAAAAACAGCTTAAATACAAGTTCCTAAACGAGCTCATATTCTTATAAAAAAAGCTTTTTTCTAACTAAAACAGCTGAAAACCTAAAAATCTATTATTCTCAAACATGCTCTATGTCAGAATATCAACAAAAACATCTTTGGTAGACAAGTTTCGACTTTATACAATAGTCAACAATTGAAAAGAATCTTTACTTAATTAATGTTTAATGCTAACTGATTCAGTCCCCTCTCCCCATTTATTGTCACCTAAAAAAAGAAAAGCATAGCTTCTAAGGATAATTCATCAAAAGGCACCTCTGCGCTATGTTAAAGGAATACTTCTTGGATACTTATCCAGAAATATCTTAAAAATACCGTGGGTAAGAGATAATTTTAAAAATAAAATAAAAAGAGAGGATATTTCTTGGATACGCCTACCAGTACTGATATCATATACTAATAGATACGGATAGTTTGCATTTTTTGAGTGTCCGGCCTTCACAAGTTATCTGCAATCAAAGCTCTTGACTTGGACAACCACAAGACTAGTAGTGTAATCAGCAGGCAAATTAGTCGAAGCACTGAGATATCCGTGAAGGTAAAGATCAAGAGACACAAATCCAGAACCTGCAAACACGTACAGCCCAGAAATGAAAGGAAAGGAAGAAAAAACACCATAAAGGTAAAGAGTTTAGCAAAAAAAAAAAAAACTACCGTCTTAAGAAGAATCAAACAATCCCATATAGAAATTGTTCTATTCAAGAAACTTTTTCATGAATAGTTCTTATGCTAATTCTTTTTAATTCCTTCCACTGAAAAGAATAACAGGAGAATTATTTTAATGGTAGAGTCATTTTAACGAATAGTATGTTAATAGAGGGATGGCATTAAAATGTTGCATATGTTTGCAGTAAAGCTGACTATTTGATTGATGAGAATTCCCCTTATCAAAGAAATGGAGAGGTCATTGAAATTGATCAAAAAATGTGCTTTTTATTTGTGGCGAGGTACAATCAGATAATGTTGTATGTCTTGTACAGGTTGCTCAAGGTAGCATTTTTTTTTAATTTATTTCATTTAATTATTATTCAAACTGCTTCTTCTTGCATCTTATGGCATTTCCTTCCTATTTTCACGTGTTTTTCATTGATTAATTAAAATGTATTCATCTACCATAACACTTTCACCATATGCTTCCTTTGTTTTGACATGCTCTCAGATTTCAACTCCACAAGCAATATCCCATTTCCTTATCTTTGTACATGTGTCCAACGATCCCATTTCCTTATCTTATATGTATGAAACTTTGAACCTTTGTTTCATATGAATATTATATATGCAGGCTAGTTTATCTAAGCTCATTGGAATTGCCAGAGAGACTAATGTTCAAGCCAAGTCCCTAGATGCAACAAATTAGGTGTTTTTGATTTTCCTTGTGAGGTGCATGATAAAATGCCTGAATAGAGACAGATAATGGGGCCTATATATTAATAAGCTTACATTATTTATTTTCTCTCCAGTATAGCCTTTCTTCATTCAAATATAACCTGTTTAGAGATTAGGTATGTACTAAACTTTCATACTTTCCCTCTCACATTCTCTTATTCTCTTATTATTGATATTTACGGGGATGGAACAGACGCATAGAGGCATAAAGAAAATCATTTTCCTTCTTTTTCCCTGAACAGCAGCATCATGGGTATTGTTCTGTAATTTTCTTCCCTTTTGTTGCTTTTCATATCTGTTTGATCATGTAATTTGTGTGCTTGTTTACCACGTTTGATGAAAAACTTGAATTCATTTGGATTTTATTATTTTATGTACTTTGTGATTCAGAGGTTGTAAGAAGTTCCCTTTCCATGAAATTTGTACTTTGGTGCCTGAATGGATTCTCATGGTTGGTATGTAGAATATTAAACTCTTGGTTTTAATGGATATTGTTTGTTGTTTTGCTGGTGTACTTAATCTAATTCTGTTCAAGGGTCAAAGAGTTTGAAAGTTCACTATGTAATGCACCTATTTTGCCTTTGGGGATGATTATGTTATCGGTCATGAATCTGTGTAGTTTTAGAATTAACTTGCCTTTCTTACTTATGTCAATGGATGAACCCTTAAAATCAGACGGTGTTTGAGTGCATTACGTAACCCATTTGCAATTACAAATGTAGTTTTAATTTGTTATTGGCTTGTGTGGAGAATTAAAATTTCTATTTAAATATTTTGTTTGTCTTCCTGATTCAAATGCCCTACTGTTTCAAGCCCAACTTCTATTCTCATTAATTGATTTACATGCTCTGCTTTTTGTTTTGTTTATATTTTATTTTTACAATGTAGTGTTTTCTTCCATAGGTTTCCTGCAGAGTTCTCTATTCAATATCCATATCTGGTGCTCCCTTTGGTAAGATTTTGTTATGTCTGGCCAAATATAGTCATACCCGTAGGAAAAAGAGTTAAAATTCTGAAGATGAAGTTAGAAAATAAGCCACATGGTTCTTTTGATAAATGAATATTGTTACTGCTGAGAGTACTGAAAATACTGTCCATTAGTCCTTAGAAACTTTCAGGGTAGCATACATAATAAGGAGCTCAAATGGTTTTGTGGATAACATGCAATGCAATATACTACTTCTACGACAAATGGTTTTGTAAATGCTGGTATACATTTTCGGCCTGAGTATACATTTTTCATATCATCTAGTATCCACTATCCAGTTAACAGTCCTAGAACCTTTTAGATTTTTCATATTACATGTCCAAGCTACTAAAAGAGAAATTAACATACACAGTTACACACCTAATATCAATTTTAATAACAATTACAATAATTGGCCTGTGGCACATAGCATTAAACATTTTAAACTTGCAAGCTTGTAACTAACTCCCTAACTGGCCATGCCAAGGCCTGCATCTGACAATGCAAATAGACAAGCATTTCAATATTTCAATTTTCAACCTGCAAATTACAACAAAGAATCAAAATTTGATCATTCAAAAAGTAATTTACAAAATATTCCTTTAATAGCTACTTAATGCTAAGGCATACCCATAGCAGATTTCCCACAAAACACAAATGGTGGCATTAAAGATAGCTTGCCCCTCCTAAAGTGGTTTTGTTGTCTGCACTCTGCACTCTGTAGGGTCTTAATCATTTTTTGAACTTTCACTTTATCCAAAGCATTCCATAATCAACTGCACATAAAAACTTTCACAATTACTTCTCCGATATGACATACATTTATACTAATTAGGGAAAAAATAACACACAACTCAATTAAATTAACAACCAGCCACACATTGCTTGTTGTTCCAGCAGTGTCAACTTCATGGAGATTATTGTCCCTGGCTGTTCATCTATTTCCATTGCTAAAAACTGCATCTGTTGAGGGAATTTTGATTATAAAAAAACACAAGCAATAAACCTCATTAGAAGCAAAACAAAATAACAAAAATGAGACAAATAATAAGAAATGACAGTGCTGAGTGTGCAGGTTACCAAAGATCATTCATTGATTTCAAGTGTGTAAAATCCAGCAGTCCAGTGAGTCCAGAATAGGCATTCAATCTCAAAATTTAACTGAGTTAAGGAATTTCAGCAGTATGATAATTATACCAAAAAGATGCTATGTCCCACACATTTTGAGTCATGTCTCAGTTGACTCCCAAAAAGCAAAAAACAATCTCACTGTAAAGAAGATATAGAATAATCATTTAATAGTTAATACAAAGATTTAAGAGTGCAAACCAACTAAAATTGAACAAAAAACAAGGGACAACCACCTTAGGGGATGTTCTCAGTCACAGCCAGTTGGCTGTGATTGAGATGATGGACCACATCCAGCGGTTGTTCCAGCAGCTGTTCCAACAGTTGTTCCAGAAGTAGTTCCAAGAGTTCTAGCAGCCCCTCCAAAACCCAGTGAGCCTCCTTGAAATTCTATGATACATCAAAAGTAAAAAAGTGACTTAATCTATATAAAATGACACACATATTAAGGAATTTTAGAGTAAAATGTTAATAGATTGCTACCTGTTACAATATGCTCAGATACTTCAAAATCCTCATTAAGATTGAGGTCCTTAAATTGGCAGATAGATGGCCTCAACCAGTTTTGAACACAGATTAATCCTTCTGCCATTTCAGGGTTGAGGAGCTTACGTAAGTCTCTAACCCCGCCCCCCCGGTGCTGAATGCACTCTCTAAAGCCACTGTAGAGACTGGTGTGACCAAAACATCTCTAACCATTGTTGATAGTATGGGGTACCGGGAAGAATTGTGTTTCCACCAAACAAGGATGTCAAACTTATCACCCTCATCAACACAAGGCTCACTTAGGTACCTCTCAAGTTCATTTTTTTTTTTTATCAATGGAGTCTTTCTCCCTCAAGTGTTGTTTAAAAGCATCTGCCCTTGCCATTTGTGATGGCATTTCAGCAAGTATAGATGTTTCAGTAGGGGAAACAACCTCTAATGGACCGACAGATGACTGTTGAGACCTATTTTGCTATTCATATGCTAAATTGTACGAAGTGTACATTTGAAAAATATTGTCTTTTAAACTGGAGGACAACTCATTTGAAAAGATAGGTTGATCTTCATACATGTCTTTAAATGACCAATCCACATATCTCAACTTGTATCGGGGGTCAAAAACGACACCAAAATACAACAATTGATTGATGTTCTTCACATTACCCCAATACTTATCATACTTTGCCTTCATTTCAAAACCCATGGATGCTAAAACTGTATTTAAGTTTTTGCATGCTTTTTTAAGCTCACAAAAAATGTTGGCAAGTTGGTGGAATGCAATGTGCAAACTCACTTGCTGTGATGAAGAAAAAACCCTAGTTGCCTCATAAAAAATCTTCAAAAAGTTGACAAAGGTGCGCACATTCTCCTAATCAATAGAAGTAGGGGGGCCATAAAGTCCAAAGAAGTCAACATAGCTTGAATCTTCATCCTCAAGCTTCTCAAAGGCAGCTTGGTACTTTTCAAAGAAGATCTAGCATTAGGTATGTCGAGTTCCACCTTGTTGGAACATCAAGACATACCAGTTTTCTATATGCAATATTTGCGAATTTGATGCACTCTTTAAACTTCGCAGACCTTTGTGGTGAGGATCTAACAAATCTCACAGCATTTCTAATCTTTGGAAATAGAAGTATGCATGTCTTTTAACCCATCATTGACTACAAGGTTCAGAATATGGGCACAACACCTCATATGAAAGAAGTGCCCATCCCCCATTAACCCATTCATATTCTTCAATCTCTTCTTCAAATAGGCTACAACCACATCGTTGGATGATGCATTATCAACGGTGATTGTAGACACATGCCTAAGTCCCCAATCCCTTATAACTTCCTCAACTTTCTTACCTATGGTGTCACCTTTGTGATTGAGGACTAACGAAAAGTTTCTGGTACTTCCAATCATTACCTATGAAGTGTGCAGTCGGGGTCATATAATTAAGGTTTTGAATAGATGTCCAACAATCTGTTGTAAGTGCAACCCTAGTACAATCTGATTTAAAGAGGGCTTTCAATCTCACTTTTTCATCAACATACATCTGAAAACAATCCCTAGCTACTGTACGCCTTGAAAGGATAGTGAATTGGGGCTGCAGCTGTTTACAAAGGTACTTGAAACCCTCACCCTCAACAATCTTGAAAGGTTGTTCATCTAGTGTGACAAATAGTGCCAGTGCCTTTCTACAAGCTTGAACATTGAATCTTGTGCTTGCAGAAACTAAACCACTACCCTCTCCACTAGTGAATGTGAGGGTTGTTTGACTGGGATCATTAACTACAACATTCGGATACTTGGGACAGGTTTTCAAGTGAGCAAGCATGTTGGAGGTGCCATGTTGCTTTGTGTCACATAAATATCTTTTCTTGCAGTATTTACATTGTGCAGTCGGTTCTGTTACTTCATTATCAGGTAATTTAATGAAGTGATCCCAGGCAACAGAAGTTCTCCTAGGACCACTCGTATTTGGTTTCCTCTTCTTTGGGAGAGGAGGTTTTGATTCAGTTCCAGCAGCTGCAGCTGGAGTTGCTGCCTGTTAAGCAGGTTGAGATCCAATACCACCTCCTGCTGCTGGTGAAGAAGTAGTTGGATTTCCAACCTCTTGAGTTCCAATTTGTGTTGATATTTGTGGAGTTAATGTAGGAGGCAGGTTGTGACTAGACTCGCTCCATTCTTTGAAACAATGAAGAAGTCTTGGACAACAATTGCCAACCACATTAAGTGTAAAAAGACAAATAGAGTTTATAGTTTATAAATTATAAGTTTTGAATCTTATCTATTTATAATGTATCCGTTTATAGTTCATAGTATATTAGTTTATAGTTTATCAAGTTTTCAAAGATTTTATAGACCGTATACGATCTCACCCCCGCCTAATGCCCATTAGCTATTGCTTGTAAACCAAAGACTCTTCTCACAATCTCAATTACGGATCTTGTTCCAAATTGAATTCCATGACTCCCTCATAGATCATGAATGATTTTTAATTTCCCTAATTTATACCATTAAGCTAATTAATAATTACTAATGGAGAGAATTAGAGATAAGTAAAGACTAAAGGGGGAGTAGAGACAAAATCCAGAGATGAGTAAGAGGGAATCATAGACAAATAGCAGGAAAAAATCATAAAGTAGGGAAACAAAGACACGAAAAGAGGGATACAAACACACACAATGGCACATAATACATATACTTGATTAGAAGACAAATAACATGTTCCAAAACAGTATGTGTGTGTAGGTGTGTGTTTAGTGTTCCAAAACAGTGTGTGTTTGTTTAGTGTTCCAAAATAGTGTTTGTTTGTGTGTGTGTGTGTGACTGTGTATGTGTGTGGTTAGTGTTCCAAAACAGGATTAACCAATATTAGACACTTTCATCAAAAAAATCAATATGAATTAAATCAAGACTAAGTTAACCAACACATGTTCCTGATAAACCAATAACATTAACATTAGACAATCATCAACACAGGTTCCAATATTAACCAATATTAGTCACTTTCAGCAGACAAATCAATAGGAATTAAAGTATGACTAAGTTAAATAAGTTAAGAAACTCACCTTTGATTGTCAGATAAACACTAGCTTAGTCGCTTACAGTATCCTACATCAAAAGAAAAAAAATTGTTAGCCAAAAATTAATTCCAAAAAAGAAAACCCTAAACCCAAAAATGTGAAATCACAAACCCTAAGCAAAAAAAAAAAACGCACAAGTGCTTACCTTTTCAAGCACAAAGCCTAACTCCCTAAGATCCTACACTCGACCACAGTTCCCACAAACCACAGTTGCTACTTGCTCCAACCTTCCAAAAAACAAAAGGTTCTCCATTGGGCAAATCCGACTTAGAGGAAGACAAACTTGGGCTTCTTCTTCTCAGTAGGGTTGGAGTCTTGGAGATCTGCTTCCATTTCGTGCGCAGTTGTTGAAGGCGGCTCGTAGGAACAGAGGATCACGCGGTGGTTCGAGCGACAGTTCGCGTCGCAGTTCGCAAAACAAAGGCGCTGTAGTGGTGTAAGGTGAAGTCGTGGTGGTGATAGAAGATTGTTAGGGAGGCTAGAAGGGAGAGGATGAGACTTGAGAGCTAGGGATATGATGAGACTTGAGAGCTCAGAGCTGTAGGAGTGTAGGGTTTCACCGTTTCAGAAGGGAGAGGTCGTGAAGACTGAAGAGAGAGTAAGAGCAGATTAAGTAGAAGATTCAAGATTGGGAAGTGGAGCGTGTGAGGTGTGACCGTGTGAGATAAGTCTTCTGACTTTTGAGTTTTGAGTGATTTTGAAAAATCAGAAAGGTTAGGATAAGGATATAGATAAGGATAAGTGTGAGAGCCAATAGAAATGCAGAGAATTAGATTTCACCCAATAGAAATGCAGAGACCTGGGCGGACGGGTTCGGGCGGTTTCGAATTTTTTTTACCCAAACCGAACCCGCCCGTGAAAAACCACATAAAACTGAACCTGTCACCCCTACGACCCGTGACCCGCAACGACCCGCCCGCCTGCTGCCTTTTCCCTTCGGGTATTTCGGGTTCGGGTCGGGTCAAAAATTCTGTCCAGTCCTTGCAGCTATGGGTGGGTGGGTGGGTGGGAAAGGGCATTTATGGCAGCACATCATCAAAAGTCAATAATCAGAACACTAAAATAATCAAACACTCTATACAAAGAGATTGATGAAAAAAGCTTAAAATAGCTTCTTCTTTTTTTCATGAAAAAAGCTTTTTTAAAATTTCAGCTAAATGTCCGAACAAAAAGATTTTTTTATGAAACAGTTTTTTTTTCCAACTGAAAAACAGCTTAAATACAAGTTCCTAAACGAGCTCATATTCTTATAAAAAAAGCTTTTTTCTAACTAAAACAGCTGAAAACCTAAAAATCTATTATTCTCAAACATGCTCTATGTCAGAATATCAACAAAAACATCTTTGGTAGACAAGTTTCGACTTTATACAATAGTCAACAATTGAAAAGAATCTTTACTTAATTAATGTTTAATGCTAACTGATTCAGTCCCCTCTCCCCATTTATTGTCACCTAAAAAAAGAAAAGCATAGCTTCTAAGGATAATTCATCAAAAGGCACCTCTGCGCTATGTTAAAGGAATACTTCTTGGATACTTATCCAGAAATATCTTAAAAATACCGTGGGTAAGAGATAATTTTAAAAATAAAATAAAAAGAGAGGATATTTCTTGGATACGCCTACCAGTACTGATATCATATACTAATAGATACGGATAGTTTGCATTTTTTGAGTGTCCGGCCTTCACAAGTTATCTGCAATCAAAGCTCTTGACTTGGACAACCACAAGACTAGTAGTGTAATCAGCAGGCAAATTAGTCGAAGCACTGAGATATCCGTGAAGGTAAAGATCAAGAGACACAAATCCAGAACCTGCAAACACGTACAGCCCAGAAATGAAAGGAAAGGAAGAAAAAACACCATAAAGGTAAAGAGTTTAGCAAAAAAAAAAAACTACCGTCTTAAGAAGAATCAAACAATCCCATATAGAAATTGTTCTATTCAAGAAACTTTTTCATGAATAGTTCTTATGCTAATTCTTTTTAATTCCTTCCACTGAAAAGAATAACAGGAGAATTATTTTAATGGTAGAGTCATTTTAACGAATAGTATGTTAATAGAGGGATGGCATTAAAATGTTGCATATGTTTGCAGTAAAGCTGACTATTTGATTGATGAGAATTCCCCTTATCAAAGAAATGGAGAGGTCATTGAAATTGATCAAAAAATGTGCTTTTTATTTGTGGCGAGGTACAATCAGATAATGTTGTATGTCTTGTACAGGTTGCTCAAGGTAGCATTTTTTTTTAATTTATTTCATTTAATTATTATTCAAACTGCTTCTTCTTGCATCTTATGGCATTTCCTTCCTATTTTCACGTGTTTTTCATTGATTAATTAAAATGTATTCATCTACCATAATAACACTTTCACCATATGCTTCCTTTGTTTTGACATGCTCTCAGATTTCAACTCCACAAGCAATATCCCATTTCCTTATCTTTGTACATGTGTCCAACGATCCCATTTCCTTATCTTATATGTATGAAACTTTGAACCTTTGTTTCATATGAATATTATATATGCAGGCTAGTTTATCTAAGCTCATTGGAATTGCCAGAGAGACTAATGTTCAAGCCAAGTCCCTAGATGCAACAAATTAGGTGTTTTTGATTTTCCTTGTGAGGTGCATGATAAAATGCCTGAATAGAGACAGATAATGGGGCCTATATATTAATAAGCTTACATTATTTATTTTCTCTCCAGTATAGCCTTTCTTCATTCAAATATAACCTGTTTAGAGATTAGGTATGTACTAAACTTTCATACTTTCCCTCTCACATTCTCTTATTCTCTTATTATTGATATTTACGGGGGATGGAACAGACGCATAGAGGCATAAAGAAAATCATTTTCCTTCTTTTTCCCTGAACAGCAGCATCATGGGTATTGTTCTGTAATTTTCTTCCCTTTTGTTGCTTTTCATATCTGTTTGATCATGTAATTTGTGTGCTTGTTTACCACGTTTGATGAAAAACTTGAATTCATTTGGATTTTATTATTTTATGTACTTTGTGATTCAGAGGTTGTAAGAAGTTCCCTTTCCATGAAATTTGTACTTTGGTGCCTGAATGGATTCTCATGGTTGGTATGTAGAATATTAAACTCTTGGTTTTAATGGATATTGTTTGTTGTTTTGCTGGTGTACTTAATCTAATTCTGTTCA
Organism: Sophora flavescens; assembly: GCA_030762895.1. NCBI lineage: Eukaryota > Viridiplantae > Streptophyta > Magnoliopsida > Fabales > Fabaceae > Sophora > Sophora flavescens. The sequence goes on along the minus strand of JAUPTC010000250.1, from coordinate 41,299 downwards.
AGGGTCAAAGAGTTTGAAAGTTCACTATGTAATGCACCTATTTTGCCTTTGGGGATGATTATGTTATCGGTCATGAATCTGTGTAGTTTTAGAATTAACTTGCCTTTCTTACTTATGTCAATGGATGAACCCTTAAAATCAGACGGTGTTTGAGTGCATTACGTAACCCATTTGCAATTACAAATGTAGTTTTAATTTGTTATTGGCTTGTGTGGAGAATTAAAATTTCTATTTAAATATTTTGTTTGTCTTCCTGATTCAAATGCCCTACTGTTTCAAGCCCAACTTCTATTCTCATTAATTGATTTACATGCTCTGCTTTTTTTTTGTCTATATTTTATTTTTACAATGTAGTGTTTTCTTCCATAGGTTTCCTGCAGGGTTCTCTATTCAATATCCATATCTGGTGCTCCCTTTGGTAAGATTTTGTTATGTCTGGCCAAATATAGTCATACCCGTAGGAAAAAAAGATTGAAAATTCTCAAGATGAAGTTAGAAAATAAGCCACATGGTTCTTTTGATAAATGAATATTGTTACTGCTGAGAGTACTGAAAATACTGTCCATTAGTCCTTAGAAACTTTCAGGGTAGCATACATAATAAGGAGCTCAAATGGTTTTGTGGATAACATGCAATGCAATATACTACCTCTACGACAAATGGTTTTGTAAATGCTGGAAGGGGAACCATTTCTGAAATTTGCATAAGAAAGGAAATAAAAAATAGTAGCAACCTTCAAGATTTTAAATATATGTGCTGCACCAGATCTGTGACACCTGGGGCTGACGAGGGCGGGGAGTGATCGCCAGAGCAAGAAGGCACGGACAAGGAGCGACTCCTGGCAAGCTTCTAGGTGGAGGGACACATGAATGAATCGATTACACACCGGAATGAGAGGGATCCTGAGACTGTGTAGGTATGAAACTATACACTTAGGATGGCTTATATGAATTGATTGGTACTACCTATACCAAAAAGATGCATCTTCTTTTCGGGAGCCCATCTTCTTTTAGGAAGTTTTCCCAGGAAGCGTGTAAGTGGGGATAGTCATCGATCCATAAAGCAGCCAGGGATGTTACAAGATTCTTCCATATTGGTGCATGAAAGTGCAGACTTGAAAATGCACATTTCCTTGTGTGGAGAATTAAAAAAATTTCATGTAAAAGACTGATTTAGAAAATCTGGGTTGTTGCAGGTTGTTAGCACACTCGAAGAAATTCAGGAGAGACATGATGCCACGAAAGAAGTTGTGAGAAAAAGCTTCTTGATTTGCATCAGGTTTACTTGCTTGAAGATCTTAGTTTTAAATATTTAACTTAGTTGATAATGATCTTATTGTTGGTTTGTGCTATCCACTTTAACAAATATACTGCACTCTTAGAGCCCGTTAAAATTATTGGGTGGTTCACCTCAATTATTTTGCCAATGATATTTTGTTGTTTGCCTCATAATGTATGAGAATCATCTCAGAATTGGCAGCACCTATAGTAATATTTGTACTTGCTGCCTGACACTGACAGTGCATCTTCTACACGGATGCAAGGGACATTTTTCCAGTGTCTCTTTCTCCCTCCCCTCTCTCTCTCTATAAACACACCACACACACACACACACACATATATATATATATATATATATGTGTGTGTGTGTGTGTTCGTGTGTGTCTAGAATCAGAACCCTACACTTATTCCTACTACTTCGTGCTACCACTAACTCCTCTTGATCTTTCTGATGACTCATTCTTTGCCACTCTTCCTCTCATTCATAAAAGTCGTGAATATGTTTAAAAAAATCTCAAGTCCCAGAGGATACAAAACAGCTTGCATCAGTTAACCAGAAACCTGCAATGCCCCAGAAGTCATACCTGAGAAAAGGGAAGCTTCTAGCATCACTGGTGGAAGCGTTGTCTCAACATAATGTAAAGAAGCCCAAGGTTGTTGAAAGGTCTGCATCTGCTTCTGCATCTGAGAAGATTTTTGGTGGTGCTAAAGTAGAAAAGGTGAACAAGTGTCCTTCAATGCCAAATCTTTTGTTCATGAGAGTAGAAGCTGGTGCAGAAGTCATGGATGAGGAGCTTGTAGCAGAAGATGAGATTGGAGGAGTTAATGGGCAAGAGCTGTTTGCAAAAGCACAGATCTTGATTGGGAACTTCTATAAACAGTTGAAGATGCAGAGAGAGGAGCCTTGGATTTATTAGAAAGCCTTTTAGAACTAAATTAGCTTTTGTTCTAGAATAAAAAAATTATATCTATGTACCAAAAATAATATGATTTATGTAGTGTTTCAAATAGAAAAATTGCTGCTGATGTTCAATGTTGGAGCCAAATAGAAATCAATTTTCTGTACAGAAAAATCATATTAGCAGAGCTTTTGTACATCAATTTGTTTGTGGTCGTGCTCTTTCCTACCCCATGCTAATTTTATAGTATACTTTTGAATGGGACCACGAAGTTTGAGGTTTATGATACAGACCATTCCATTTTCTGGGTTTTGGAGTTGTCTAACAGCAACATTTTTTGTTGGGGAATCAAAATGTAATGCCAAGAAGTAAGTGGATTAAGAGTTATGAAACAGAGAAAACGGCTAGCGGTAGCTTCTTCAATGGGAAACATGTTGCTAGCCTTGAACTATGTTGGTCCTAAAATTGAGGTTTATGTTGCTGGATGCTTCTGATCAAGAACACCTATATTCTTTGGAATAAAACCAATTAAATTCCAATTTAACACTATAAAATTTTAGAAAAAATCTTGGAACCGCACAACGTTCGGGTCACAATCTAGTATAATATTAAGATACATGCTTAATTTGATTTGTTTCCAATCACCAGGGTCTCACTACCTAACAACAAGCCTTTATAAAATAAAAATGTTCTTCACAAAATTTAATTTTATTGATATGATTGCACCATATCAAGCCCAAACTTGTACTTAATAGTCAAAAGCCATGACAGGAAAAGGTGAATTGAAAATGAAACTGTTGCTAGGTAGGCAATAATCATGTTCTTGCTCTGTGCTTGTAGGAACATTTGGCAGGTAAATAACACAACGAAAGCATAGACCACACCTATTGACCAAAGAGACATAGCATGACTGACAACTTGAGTCTAAAAAATTGTAGGATTGTGTGATTGAAAAATGAGTGCTCTGACCACTCCTAGGATATGTTGATGTTTTCTCTCAACTATCCCATTTTGTTGTGGGGTTTCCATATAAGAGGTCTGATGTATGATGCCTTTATCTACATAGTATTAAGTGAGTTTAAACTCTCCTCCATTATCAGACATAATACTTTTAACTTTGACTCCAAATTGTATTTCAACTAATGATATGAAAGAGTTGACATGAGTTGAAGTTTCTGATTTCAATTTCGTGAAAAAAAGATTCATGTATGTCTGGAGGCATCATCTACTATAGTTAGAAAATACCTATGTCCCATAATGGAGGGGGAAGAGATTGGTCCCCAAATATCCATGTGCAGAAGATCAAAGGGACTAACGGATCTAGATTCATTGTCAGGGAAAGGTAAACATTTCTGTTTAGCCAAGTGACATGATTCACAAGGATTATGCACTTTAGAACAGTTTACAAAAGGAAATAATTTATTCAACTCAGTAAGTTTAACATGAGAGGGATGTCCAAATCTCAAATGCAAAACATTACATTTATTTGAATTGAAAGAATTGATGCAATGTACATTTATTGAATGACTAGGAAATTTTAATAATGCTTGGGAACACAGAGTATAATCCAGCTTTTGACTCAGCTGCACCAATCACCCTCAATGTATGGTTGTCCTATATATGACAAGAAGTACCAGTAAAGGTTAGTTTGCAATCAAGGGATTTGGTTAATATTGAAATTGAAACTAAGTTGAAAGTAAAGCTTGGAATACACAGAACATCGATAAGGTATAAACTCTCAGAAAGAAAATTGTCCTCGCTATGTCAGTTACTACTCAAGTCCCATCTGGCAACTTTACAAAAATTGATCTAATTTTCTTGTGGAAATGGAAGAAGGATAAGGAATGGCACACATGATTTGTGTCCTCCGTGTCTAGTATCCAACATTTGGATTTCTCAAAATTCACAACTGTGTACCTGACTTGTCAGCAACAACCTTCTTGGCATTGTGGGAGGTAGAGCTGCTCTTCTGCAGTAAGTAAGCTAAATAATGCTTTATGCTGCTTTAGGCTATGTTTGGGAGTTTTGAAGGGGATGGATTGAAGTGGTTAGTAATGGAGTGGTTTAGGATGGAATGGAGTGGAGTGGTGGAAATATCTCACTCTATTCTTTGGAAGTTTAATGAGAAAATTGAAGTTGACACAGGCAAACAAAAGAAGGGGGCTTGAATTGTGTTTGTTAATAATTTTCGAAAAACAACCTTTAAAACTATTTTTGCACACAAGAAGATTAAAACAGAGGCAAGCACACAGAAATAGATATTTTAAAAGCCTTCAACAAAAGCAATGTCAAAACCCCTCAATCAGTAAAAACGAATAAAACTGAAAGAGTTTAGGGATAGAAGATTCACACAAAGGATTTTATCCTGGTTTACTCTCTTCCAACCAAGAGCTACGTCCAGTCCCTTCGACTTGAAGGATTTATCCACTATTTCTCCAAATAGATTACAACCAAGTATTCAACACCTCTCCAGGCTTACAAGTATTCATTTCTTACCAAGCCTCTCCAGGCTCTAAATCTAACAAAGAGATTTAATTTATGACCTTCCTAACTCACTATGTGTGAGGATATGAAATTTTAAGATCCTATGAATATTTTCACAATATTCAAACTTAAGATACAAACTTTTGCTTATGAAAGAATAAAAGAATAAGAGCTTGTTTTCTCAATAATGGTATTGACAGAGGTTGGGCTTACAAAAGTTGTTCTTCAGTATCTAAGGTCTTCTATTTATAATGACCTTCTTCTTCACTTGTATTTCTTCAACGGTCATTTGAATAGTCCCGTTTAGAGATAGCATTGAATGCATGATATCCGTTGTGACTGGTAGCTTGATTGTGGCCATTGTGAAATGTACTCTTGGTTATCACATTTGCACAGAATAGAGGGTCATTGTTTCTGATCAATTTTGTACCTTGAAAACTTTCTTTCCTCCTTTGTGTACAATCCAGCTTTTTCCAGCTGTAAAGTTGTCATCGTACAGATCGTGTTGCAATTTTCAATGTACTAATATGCTTTTTGTATTTCTTTGAAGGTGCTATGTTTCTTTTACAACAAGGTAAAATATTAAAGCAGATAAAACAAAAGTAGAGAACAAATATTCTATTGAAATAAATTCAATCATTTGAAATATATCTGAGAGAACTGTATTGCATTTATTTACACATGAGATAGAGCTCGTCTACTCAAACACTCCGTCTACTTAGTTATTTGTAAGACTGGGTTTGTTCGTTCTTTCATAAGGCTCGTCTGATGACGTGGCATACAGAGATCGTCTATCAAGTCTTTGGACTTGCTATTCCTTAGTGAGTTATCATAATCTCCGTCTGGTGACGTGGCAAGTTAAAACTAATCTAATTGATTTTAAACTTAAAATCCGTCTAGTAAACATTTAGTGCCTCGTCTACTTAAAGAAACCGGTCTACTCAATTAAATAAATAAATGACTTTACCAAATTATTGAGTAGCCCGTCTACATGAGTGGACGTGCATTTCTCTTTATGAGTCCAAGCAGATACAAATGAAAACTTATTCTAAGTTTCCATGTCTTATAATTTTAAGTGTTCCGGCATAACTAAATAAACTTGTTAGATATCAAATAACACTTTGCAACGCAAATTTAATCCTTTTGTTAACATCAAAACACAGATTATTTAATCCAAAAACTATTTTGGTTCCAACAATCTCCCCCTTTTTGATGATGATAAAAACTAATTAAATTTGAGTAGCAAAGTCTAAAAGAGCGTACAAAGCTCCCCCTAAGACAAAGCATAAAGACATTTTAAAGTAGGTCAGGATTGTATCAGATCATTTATTTATCATATCAAACAGAGTGAAAAACATATAGATTTAGACTATATCAGAATAATTCATAGTAAACAATTATCAGAGCAATCAAATAAGCGGACATAGAATATTTAAAGCATGAGCAGAGACATACATGTGCAGACAAACATATGCTTTTAAAAAAAAAGAGTTTCTTATTAATTTAATCCTCTTCCTTTCTCCCCCTTTTTTGTCATCAGACAAAAATGTAAAGGAGTTGGAACATCATTGTCAGTAAAAAGAAAAGAATAAGCTAAGAGGAGGGTGGAGGTGGAGGAGGAGGGTTTTGGTTTGGTGGAGGAGCAGGAATCTGTGTAGGCAAATTCTGGCTTTGCTGAAAAATGAGCATGATGCTCATCATTTGATTCATCATCTGATTTGTGGGGACCAGAGCTTCAGCAACCTGTTCTCTGACTTACTCCTCACTTTTGGTTTTACTCTTTGCTTAATGATCTTACCTATCATCTCTTCAAAGTTTGGAGGCAGAGAGAGTGATGGTCTAGAGCTTTCACCATTATCTTGAGCATGACTAGGCAGGGTGTCCAATGCTCTTGAATGTTCAGGTTGATCTTGTGGGTGAATTATTATGAGAGCCAGAGGTTGAGAAGAGTGCTTATCTGAAGTGCTTGGTCTGGGAGCAGAATCAACAACTTCCTTATGTTCATTTATCAACTTGACTGCTTCATGCTCTACAACAGGTTCCTCAATAGTGATTTCTTATTCTATGTGCTCTGATGGAGGTGATGGAGGTGGTGAAGTAGCAGGTTCCAGTACCGGGTCCTCAAACCACTTAATTTCATCTTCATTTTCCTGATGAGGACTAATGACAGGTAGTCCAAAAATATCATTGATGATGATAAACTTGCAGTCTGAAATACCACATTTTCCTCTGACAGTTGGAATGACTTTCTTTTCTTCTTGAAACAGTCCAGAGGAGGAGGCTTTTCTTGTGCAGTGAATAACATGTGATTTCCAGAAGTCACTTGCATGGACCTTTTCAGAAATTTCTTCAATGGAAATAGATTGCCAATGTTCCAGAAGGGTATAGTCAAAGGGTTTTGAATTGAGATCCAGCATAATTGACTCATCTGTTGGCATCTTGCCTTTGAAAATTCTTCTCTTCTTGTCTTTGTCTTTGTTGAAATCAAGCATTGATAGTCTTGGTGCAATTCTGTATGGCTTGATCCCAATATTGGTTGCCGGTGAATGTCTTAGCCAAGTTGGAGGGACGAAGTTTGCAGCTTTGTCAATTTTAAAATGGCTAAACTCGCACTTCAACATCTCATACATTAAGGTATCAACAAAATCTGCAGCTCTGCCATATACACTGGGGTGCTTAAATGTTTCCCAGTCAGTGTTTCTGTCCATGATGATGGGGACATGCCTGAATGATCTGGATCTTTTGCATGTGACATCAGATAGATCCTTCTTGGCAGGGTCAGTATGCCAGTTTGAAATGATGTGCCTCTGAACTCCTTCAGTGAATGGTTTGAATGGTGGAAGTCTAATAAGGTTGGGGTAAATCTTTCTAAGTGGGAATTTATTTTGTGGTAGATGGGTTAGAAGAGGTCCAAAGGAATTGAATAGTTCAGATGGAAATGGTCCAACAGGTGAGTGTGGTTCAGGGTTAACCCAATATGAGTAGATGTTTTCAGGTTCATACTCATATTCTGGTAAAGGGTACCATCTGGTTAGAATAGATTCTGGTTCTGTTTGGTGGATGTGGAAAAGAATCTTCCAGTCACTCTTGACTTTTGCCCAATTCTCAGCTTTTCCCTCATATAATACTGGTGGATCAGTATAGGGAAAGTTGATTTTCTTGATTTTTGGAAAGGGGCACTAGGGCAAACTCCATCATCAGACTGGTTAAACCAAGGGTCATCAGAAGGGATAATAGGTTGGAAATTTGATTTAGGAGGTAAGGTTATTTGTGGTTGGTCTGGAAGGTTTGTTTGTGATGAGGGGGTGTAGGAATGTATACATCAGTCATATGATTATTAAGAGATGTACCAGAAACATCTATCCTATCATCAAAGCTAGAAACTAGAGCATCTACTGCTAACTTAACAGGGTCATTAGCACGTAGAGTTACCTCAGTATCAAAGACAGTTTTGGCTTTCCTCTGTGGTTGCCTCCTTCTAGTTGGAATAGCAGAGGGGGCAGCAGCAACAACAACAGTCTTTTGTTTCTTCAAAATAGAGATGATGAGAATTCTATCCTCATCATCCTCATCATCATCTTGTGATAGCACCAGATTTCTTGTCCTCTTTTGGGAAATAGCAGGTTAAGGGGCAACAGCAGTAGGTTCCCTGATGACAATTCCAGTAGGCCTTTTAGACATAGGCTTCCTGGCAGCAGTGGTCTGTTTCCTAATATTCTTCCTTGGCTCCACAGTCTCAGCCATGTTTTGTTCTACCATTTCTTATTTAATTTCATAAATTCCTCAGTCTTAGCAATAGCAGCAGCAACAACATATGTACTGAGGTTCATGTTTGTTATGTTCATTTTTCCAAAGTCACCAGCTGACATTGGTTTTTCAATAAGAATTTTGGCTTGTTCCTCAGGAGTCCTTGCAGCAATGTATTCATGGATTCCTTGTGCCTTGAAGATTTTTGAGAGAAGGTGACAGTAGGGAAATGTTGATAGTCTATTCTTGTTCATTACAGCATCCCTAAATCTTCCATACAAAATTCTTGGAAGGTTGATCTTTGTTTCAGTCATGAGGTTGCAAAGGAAGAACTTGTGCAAAGAAGAGAGGTTGTCCTTTGACCCAACCTTATGAAGAACCACTTTATTTAGTAGTTGATGAAGGATGAGAACAATATCCTTCATTTCAACAACCTTCCAAGAGTGATTTCTGACAGTGTCTTCTTTCATTAAACAGACTTCAATAGTCTAAGAACCACCCAGATCAGTTTCCCAAGTCTTAGTGAGAACCAACCCTTCCTTGGCGCAGAAAATAGCATAAGCAATGGTATTCTCAGAGACTACAATATTCTTTCTCAACACCATAAATGAGAAGTCTGTATCAGAAATTCGAACATTCCTCCAGAAGTCCCTAATTAGGTTTGGAAAAACAGGGACTTTCTTTATGAAGAGTCCTCCCCAGCCAGCAGCATTAATATACTTGCTAATATCCAAGTTATAGTCTTCCAATACTCCAATGTTGAAATGATGCTCAATAGCCAAGTTGAGTTTATCCACGTTGAAGGTTGAAGAAGAAGCCATTTTTTAGGTTTAAAGGATAGGGTTCGGAGACAGAGGAAACAGAGCTCGAGAGTTTGAGAGAGAAAGTTGTCAGGGAAGATGGGTAGCGAAAGGTTTTTCAGAGGGAAAGAAACTTACTTAAAAAGGTTTTGAATTTCAAAGGTTTTTCTTTTTGGAAATAAATTAAAAGAAATTGACAAGACATGTCATTTAGAATAAAACGGCGTTGGTATTTTGGAACTCTAAAAATGTCTGTAAGACAAAATAAATGCATTTAACAAATATATGCATAGACGGGTTCAAGCATAAGCAAGTATGGACATGCATATTGACATGCAATGGACGCGGCAGGCAAAAGTGGTAGACGCGTTATGCAGTAGACGCGTAGTTGAATATGCGATAGACGCAAATAAGTTTTATCATGCTCTGGACACAATTTTTTTTTTTAACATCCATTAAAAAAAATCTATAGACGTATATTTATCAGACAATATTCTCAGGTCTGAACGCTTAAATTAATCTACACATAATATATTTAGATGCTTCCTAATGAAAATAAATCTGTCATCTGCAAGAGGTTTAGTAAAGGCATCTGCCCATTGATGGTCAGTATCTATGAATTGTATATCAAACACACCTTTTCGCACATAATCCCTAATGAAATGATGTTTGATTTCTATATGCTTAGCTCTAGAATGCAGTATTGGATTCTTAGATAAATTAATTGCAGCATTATTGTCAAACATGAGTGGAATACTACTTACAAACACATTGTAGTCCTCCAATTGATGTTTGATCCAAAGAAGTTGTGAGCAGCAATTAGCAGTTGAAATATACTCAGCTTCAGTAGTTGACAAGGCAACGGTACTTTGTCTTTTGCTTGACCATGAGACAAGATTAGCTCCAATGAAGTGACATCCTCCACTAGTACTTTTTCTTTCAATTCTATCTCCAGCATAGTCAGCATCATGGAATCCAACTAATCTGTAATCTTTATATTTCTTAAAACACAAACCCAGATTAGTAGTACCTTTCAAATATCTAAATATTCTCTTAACTGCAGATAAGTGAGATTCTCTAGGATCAGATTGAAAACGAGCACACAAACATACATTGAACACAATGTTAGGTTTGGACGCGGTAAGATATAAAAGAGATCCTATCATATCTCTATATACCTTTTGGTCTACCTTTTTCTCTTTATCATATTTGTTCAGTATAGACGTGGGGTGCAATCATCCATGTTGAACTTCTTCAGGAGTTCCTTTGTATACTTACTTGAAGTCCATGGAAGAATTTGAATTCTCCCATCATGCTCATTTCAAACTCTTTCTACATTAACTTAGAGAATTCTTTGCAAAGAGACTCATTAGTAGCACCAAATATAATATCATCAACATATATTTGTACAAATATGAAGTTAGACTTAATGGACTTCCTAAATAAGGTTGTGTTAACCTTTCCTCTATTGAATCCATTTTCCATAAGAAAGGAACTTAGTCTATCATACCAAGCTCTAGGAGCTTGTTTAAGGCCGTACAAAGCTTTCTTAAGCTTATATACATGTTCAGGATGGGTTTCACTCTCAAAACCCTGAGGTTGCATAACATAAACTTCTTCATTAATAAAGCCATTTTGAAAAGCACTTTTAACATCATTTGAAAAAGCATAATACTATGATGTACAACAAATGAGAGTAGAATTCTAATTGCTTCTAATCTAGAAACTGGTGGAAAGGTTTCAGTGTAATCTATACCTTCTTCTTGAGAGAAACCTTGAGCAACAAGTCTTGCCTTGTTTCTCACCACCTTACCATTTTCATCAAGTTTGTTTCTGTAAACCCACTTTGTTCCAATCACTGGTTTATCTTTAGGCAGGGGAACCAGAGTCCAAACTTCACTTCTTTCAAACTGATTCAGTTCTTCTTGCATAGCCATAATCTAGCCATCATCCAGCAGAGCCTCATCTACTGTCTTTGGTTCCAACTTAGAGACTAGTGCAGAGTCTTATTGCTCTTTGAAGGTTGATCTGGTTCTTAGCCTATCATTGAGGTTTCCAATGATTTGATCTTGTGGATGATAGTTCATGAAGTACCAAGATTTTTGAACTGTATCATGTTGAGAAGTTGAAGTTTCTGGTTATTGAGTGGGGTCGTCTTCTTGATCATCAGTATTTATCTCTGGTGTATCTCCTGAGATGTTTAGATCAAGATTTGAAAAAGCTTCATCTAGCTTTGATAATTTCTTATAGGCTGTTTGTCATCAAACTTGACATGAATACTTTCTTCTACTACTAGAGTTCTAGAATCGTAAACTCTAAAGCCTTTTGAAGTGTCAGAATATCCTAACAGGATTCCATGATCTACTTTTGCATCAAATTTACCAAGTTGATCTTTAGTGTTAAGAATATAGCATTTACAACCAAAAGGGTGAAAATAAGATATGTTGGGTTTTCGTCCTTTCCACGGTTCATAAGGAGTCTTGTTCTGGATAGGTCTAATGTATATTCTGTTCTGAATGTAGCAAGCAGTATTAACATCTTCATCCCAGAAGTGTCTAGGGACAGAGTTGTCATTGAGCATAGTCCTATCCATCTCTTGAAGAGATTTGTTCTTTCTCTCTACCACACCGTTTTGCAGTGGTGTTCTAGGTATTGAGAAGTTGTGAAGAATACCACTTTCTTCACAGATATGAGATAGCTCATTTTCAAACTCCCCCCCATGGTTACTTCTGATTGAAGTGATACACATGGATTTTTCATTTTTACACATTTACAGAATACATAAAAGACCTTGAAGGACTCATCTTTGTGAGTTAGGAACATAACCCATGTCCATCTAGTGTAGCCGTCTACTATGACAAGACCATATTTCTTACCACTGACAGAAGCAGTCCTTGTTGGACCAAAAAGATCAAGGTGTAGCAACTCTAGTGGTCTATTAGTACTAACAATATTCTTGGATTCAAAAGAACCTTTGACTTGTTTTCCTTTTTGACATGCATCACAGAGAGCATCCGATTTGAACTTAAGGTTTGGTAGCCCTCTCACGAGGTTATGCTTGATTAGCTTTGAAATTAATTTCAAGCTTGCATGACCTAGCCTTTTGTGCCAAATCCATCACTTATCTTCAATGGACACTAGACATTAGACACTTTGATTTGACAGGTCCTCAAAGTCAATGTTATAAAGATTGTTTTGGCTCTTAGCAGTGAATAAAAGTGATCCATCATCTTTCTGGACAGTACACAAGTTCTTGTCAAAAGAAACAACATATCCATTGTCACATAATTGAATTATGCTCAGCAGATTATGTTTTAAGCCATTTACTAAAAGAACATTATCAATGGAGGAAAAATGGTGTTTACCAATTTTACCTATACCAATGATCTTCCCTTTCTGATTTCCTCCAAAATTAACCCAGCCACCATCTTTGGTCTTAAGACTTTGGAACATACACCTTTCTCCCATCATGTGACGTGAGCAGTCACTGTCGAAGTTCCAAGACGTCTGTTTTCTTCCTGTTGTTAAGCAAATCTCAGCATCGGTGTATTCATTTTTTGATGCAGTATATGCCATGAGACAGATATTTGCCTCTTCCTCCACATTATCTTCTTCATATGATGAAGACAGATCAAGATCCTCCCATGTAGCCATTAAGCCTTTCTTCTTTTTGAAGAATTTCTTTTTATCCTTTAGCTCAGGGGAGTCTGCTTTGAAACGACCCGGTTTCTTGTATTCAAAACACAAGGGTGGACCATTTTCCTTGGAGTTTGACTTCTCATAGGAAAACTTTTTGTTGAATTGCTTCCTTTTGAAACCACCTTTCTTTCTCCACATATGTTGAATCTTCCTGGAGATGAAAGACAATTCATCCTCGTCTGATCCTTCATCATTGTCAGAGGATCCAGACTCATCTGATGACTCAGCAACTTTGAGAACCTTTGATGAGCTTGCTTTCTTCACCTTTAGGGAAATATATTTTCCTTTTCTGGAATTTTCTTCTTCATTAAGTTCAAGTTCATGAACCTTGAGAGATCCAAGAAGCTCTTCCAGAGAGAGTGTATTCAAGTTTTTGGCTTCCTGAATAGCAGTGACTTTGGGTCTCCATTGCTTGGATAAGCTCCTCAGAATTTTTCTAACATGATCTCCATTTTCATAAGTTTTTCCTAGAGATCTGAGATCGTTGGTGATAGTCTGAAATCTCCCAAACATTTGATCTATAGATTCATGATCACCCATCTTAAACAGTTTATACCGGTGAACCAGCATGCTTATTTTTGTTTCCTTCACTTGTGATGAACCCTCATGAGCAAGGGCAAGAGTATTCCCGATTTCTTTAGCAGAATTACAGCCGTGAACTTTATCATGTTCAGATCTGGTAATAGCACACATGAGATAGTGCATAGCTTTCAGATTCAGCTGATGTTGGTTATTCTGCTTTTGAGTCCATTTTCAACAGCTTCAGCTTCATCTCTTGGCTCTGTGTAGCCAGTTTCGATAAGCTCACAAATATCTACATTATGTGCATCCAAGAAGGCCATCATTCTCTTCTTCCAGTAGTCATAATCTGTTCCATCAAAGAGAAGAGGTATGTTGATAGCTTGTCCTTCTACATCCATGGTTGTTGGATTGTACTCCCTCGACACTTGTTAGATGCTCAACCCTTTCGAGGCTGAGCTATGATACCAACTGAAGTTGACACAGGCAAACACAAGAAGGGGGGTTGAATTGTGTTTGTTAATAATTTTGGAAAAACAACCTTTAAAACTATTTTTGCACACTAGAAGATTAAAACAGAGGCAAGCACACAGAAATAGATCTTTTAAAAGCCTTTAACAAAAGCAATATCAAAACCCCTCAGTTAGTAAAAACGAATAAAACTGAAAGAGTTTAGGGATAGAAGATTCACACAAAAGATTTTATCCTGGTTCACTCTCTTCCAACCAAGAGATACATCCAGTCCCTTCGACTTGAAGGATTTATCCACTATTTCTCCAAATAGATTACAACCAAGTATTCAACACCTCTCCAGGCTTACAAGTATTCCTTTCTTACCAAGCTTATCCAGGCTCTAACTCTAACAAAGAGATTTAATTTATGATCTTCTTAACACACTATGTGTGAGGATATAAAAGTTTAAGATCAGATGAATATTTTCACAACATTCAAATACATATTTAAATGTGTTTATTTTTAGATTAAACTTAGAGGATGATTTTAATTAAACTAAAATCATTTTCTTATGTTGTTATATCATATGAACTCATGATAAAAATTCCGGTTGAAAATTCAAACAGAAGCCGGTCTGCATTGCCCTACCGGTACAAGTTTACTATGCAGAAAACCTAATTTTTACCCGTGAACGAAACGGTTGATGTTTTTGCGATGTTTTTTTGGGGGTTTAGCGATTTTGAAAATTTTCGTTCGAAAACAAAATATAATATTTTATTCGGGCGAAAACTTCAGAAAACTACGATCGGAAGTGCAATCGGATACGCAATGGAGCAGATCCTACAAAAGGAGTGAAGTAACATGATGGAAGAGTTTATGACACATTCCAAAAGTATAATCATTACACTTTTCAAATTATAATACTATTTTAATACAAAAGTTATTTCTCTCTCCTCCTTCCATCCCATCAAGCATTAACTCCCAAACTTACTCAACAAGCCACTCCATTCTCCTCTCTTCTTCCTCATGGCCGTGAGCAGGGTTTACAAAACCGGACCGGACCGGCCGATCCGACCGGTTTAACCGGGACCTGGGACCTAGGCCGGTTCGGTTGGCCCTCAGAATCGGTCTTGCTTAAAACCGGTCTCAGAACCGTCGAACCGGTTCAAAACCGGTAAAACCGGTTGTGGACCAGCCTGAACCGGTTTCCTAAATAAAAAATAGTATAAAAGGATTTGGGTCATCCTAGCCAAAACCCAATTCTTTTGTTTTCTAACATATGTGGGCTGGTTGTAGATTTTGGGTTGGTTTTCCCTATGAAGATGATTTTAACATATATTTTTATATTTATTTAGTTTAATTTCAAAATAAAAAAAATTGTGCTTAATAATTTTAGTTGTTATGTTGTTTTTTTGTTTAATATTGTTATAAATATTATATTAAAAATTAAAATAATATTATTTAATTATAACCGGTTCAACCACGGTTCAACCTCGGTTGGACCATTGAACCTCGAACCGCTACCTTCACCGGTTCGATGACCGGTCCGGTTTTGTAAACCTTGGCCGTGAGCCTCTCCCCCTCCCCCTATATATACCCCTTTCATTTACACTTCACCACTTTTCTTCTTCATCACTTTTCTTCCCCTTAGCAGACGTTCTTGAGTTACCGAATACCCACTTAAGATGTGGTGTTCGATGATGTATACATCCGGATGGCCGTTGATAAGGGATTCGTGATGATGTTGATCCGGGTATATGAGGTGACGGAGACAACTTGCCAATGCGGCATATGAGCCTGATCAACTCTTTATTTCTTAATGATAAAACGGTGATGATATCTCATGAGATTAAGTTTAGAGCCTGATGATTGAAGTGTCATGCATTATCTTTATAAAACTGATTGATTCGGGTATGAGGCCCACTGAAATAATACTTGTTGTTTACCTATGAATAATGTTTTAAATGTTAATATGCCAATGTGTTGTATGTATCATGTATATGGTTGTTGTGCGATATATTCGCTATCGGTATCTCACTCTTTCATTTTTGCTTGTTATTCTCTCTTCCTTTTTGGTATCGCCGTATGTATATGAGCTTAGATGGATCCCAACATCCCTCTTGTGCCGATGATGTCGAAGATTGAGGTCTTCGATGACGCGGGGAACATCGGGGCATGGCAGATTCATCCGGGGGCAACGTCTGCTACGTACCACGGATCAATCACCACCACTGATTTGAATGCTGACAGAGACCCGATTTGTAGGAGCCAAACCGTGGAGACTAGGAGAGTTGCTCTGCCTCCGACTTGGTTCTACCTTCACGCACTGCAAGTTAACAGACTATTACACGAGCTACCACCTCTGGACGTCGAGCAGGCAGCACCTATCGAGGAGAACCCTGAGGAGGATCCTGAGGAGGATCCCGAGGAGGACTTCTATGAGATCATGGAGGAGGATGAGCCTGAGTATTATGTTATGGATCATGACGACGATGACGATTCCGTGAATGAGGGCGACTACGTCATAGACCCATTACCTGATGTCTCGTCTCATGGGAGTTTTTTTGGAGACCCTGCTTGTAGCCAGTGTCATTGACCAGTTTGGAACGTTTTGTGAATAGTCTTCCGTCTTCTGACTTTCTAGAGTCACTTTTGTGATGTGGTTCTGGACCCTCTTTCCCCGTGTTTTTACTTACTCTCTTTTCAGTTGTATCTTCTAGATTTCTAACTCTGTTGCAATGGCCGTTGATAAGGCCCTAGCTTATGTACTAGAACTTGGGTCTCACTGGGACATGTTATGAATATATATATATATATATATATATATGTTGTCTTCAATTCATGTTCTGAGTGTTCATCACTTTTATTTCAATTATCTTTTCAAACAAAAAAAATATAACTACCGTTTTTAGTGTACTTATCCATCGAGAAAATGATATTTTCCGAAAGTAACCAGCATTGTAATCAGTTTTATTTCCGCAATTGGGTAACCATGTGATGCCGGGTTTAGGGTGTCGCACAAACCCCCAATTTGGAAGGTATAAAAATTGGGGGTTTGGATGGTTTGGTGGGGTTTGGGTTACCATTCCGAACCATCCCACTCTATTACTTAATAAACTCCCAAACAATGGGTTAATACCTTCTAACCACTCCACTCCATTACTAACCATCCCACCCCATCCTCCCAAACATACCCTTAGAGTGAAAGGGGCCTAGCAATTTCATCTGATGCCTGCTGCATTTATCGACAACCATCATCTTGGATATCATCTTCCATTGCGTAGCTGTTTGCTGCACCATTTCTATCATAATTGGGTGGATATCCATGCTTCTTGTAAAAGGTGTCCAATGTGTGTCCACTCTTGTTACAATATGTGCAGACTTTATAGCTCCCTTGTCATAATTTATTTTTTTCTTATGTCAAGTGTATTTCTACTTATTTAATAATACACAAAAGATATAATCTTCATTTAAATGAGCTAGTTTAGGGTACCCAATATTTATTTTAACATATCTTTATATTAGAATAGTGGAATATTTATGAAAGGTAACAACTATTTGTTCCTTATTAACCATCATTTGATTTGATAACGAGTGAGGAAAATTCTACAGAATTATTGACAAAATTTTAATTTGGGAGTTTGAGAAAAAATAATTATTGATATTTTTTAAAATGTTTTTTTTATGTTAATTCTATATCTCTACTCTCACTTATCCTTTTTTTTCTTGAATAGGCTAAAATAAATTGTAGCTAATTATTTTTCAAATTTAATTAATTGATTTCCTATTTTTCATGTTTACTCAATCAAGTATTTATGTGTTATGGATCAAAACTTTTTTTTTTTGTGTTTTTTATGGATCAAAATTTTTTGTAAAATATAACTTCAAGACATTAATATTTATTCTAAGTAGTCTCATATATGTCATTCCATATGAAGTAAAGATTGTGTATTCCCTTCTATCAAGCTCAGATGGGCAGGTTGGGGGAGGTGTGTTTGGGCTTTTGTGGGATAAGAGTATACCTTTGAAGGTTGCAGCCTTTTGTTGGAGAGCAGTTCTTGATAGAATTCCCTTTGTTTCCATCTTGCATTATAGAGGAATTCAACTTTCATCCAAACCAAATTACTTGTTTTTGCAGGAATTCTGAGGAAACAACTGCACATCTTTTTTTGCGTTGTAATTTTTCTTATAATGTTTGGATGTACCTTTATAATTGGCGAGGATTGGTAACTGTATCGGCAGGTAATCTCTTTGACCAACTGTTGCAACATGCTGGTTTAGTGAGGGGAAAACTATCAAATAAGGGTTGGAGGTTGGTTTGCCAGGTTTGGTTTGCAACAGTTTATAGCTTATGGTTACACCGAAATGAGATGATTTTCAACAATGGTACATTGGACTTTGATAGAGTTTTTGAGCTGGTAAAATTAATAGTATGGATGTGGTGCAATAGTCTAGTCAAAGGTGGTTGTTTTTCATATTTTGATTGGAGTATTAACCCAACTGAATGCCTTAAGCCGTGTTGTTCTTAAGTAGTAGCTTAGGAACTCTTCATCCTGCTTGTAGCCTTAGTTGTTTTAGTTCAGTTTGGATATGTAGACATCAATATATCCTCTAAAAACTTAGGTGCTTGGTGTGACACCCTAATCTCAGGTCATCACATGGTTACCCGTTTGTGGAAATAAAACTTAATTTGCTGGTTGCTTTCGGAAAATCATGTTTTCTCAACGTTTATCTTTTCAAAATATGGTGATAAAAATTTTTCTTTTCCTCTTTCTTTTAACCTCATAACCACAACAACGTATTCAAATCACACTTAACTACATAATGTATATAACTCCTCCAACTATACTACCTCATATGTTTTCTCACATAAATCATAATCAACTTTATTTCTCAAAACATAACATTATCTAAGCTGAGGTCGTAACTAACGGACACAACAACCGATAAAAGCAGCAACAAATGCCTCGAACTAGACATCCTTCGTCTTCTTGTAAGGATCATACCCCTCGTACAACTCTGATATGGTTGTAAGGGTGAGACGCCAATATATGGATTCATCACCATAACTAAATGCACAACACAAAAGAAGGTACATACACATATACATGTCTATAACAACATACTCATTCATATCATAATATCTCGTTTATCAATGGGTTTCACACCCCAAACATCATCATTGGAAAACTATGCATGAACACTTCAATACATCATCTAAATCTTTGTACCTAATCTCATGAGATATCTCCAACCTCGTAAACCTCGTGATGAGTTGATCGGGACTCAATTCCCACGGGCATACAAACCCACGAGCACGCCCATCGCACACTGTCCAACATCGTGGCACAGTGATAACACTCGGAGATGGGGCCTCATTGTCCAAACCCTGGGCACAATGAGAACATCTTTGTATGATCTACCCTGACGCCGCAAGGTAATCCCTCGTTTAATCATGGCACGTCTGCCAAATGCATGCAAGAAAACATTTTGTTCTCAACACTTTTCTATGTGCTATATCTTTATTTGTCAAAGCTCTCAAAAGCTTTCGACTTAACATCTTTTGAAAACATCTTTACATCTTTTATTAACAACACAGGACCTCAAAGTCCGAGTGCTCAATCACGAAGCCCCTAGACCTTGCAATCAGTCTTAGGTTCGTGGTAGTAGAAAACAACTTAAAACGTTTTAAATTCTTTAACTATATCCAGCTTACAACATAACTAACCTTAATACCCCGACGTCTCGGTTATTAAGTCCTATATCTTTTACATCTTTTTACATCGTTTTACATCTTTCACATCGTATTACATCTTTTACATCGTCTTACATCTTTTACATCATATTACATCTTTTTACATCGTTTTAAATCTTTTACATCATATTACATCTTTTACCTCGTTTTACATCTTTTTACATCTTTTACATCTTTTTACATCTTTCTACATCTTTCTACATCTTTTTCATCGTTTTACATCTGTTACTTCGTTTTACATCTGTTACTTCGTTTTACATCTTTCATCTCTTTTCCATCTCTTTTACATCATTAAGTAACACTCATTTACCGAAAATTCTTTCTACTCGAAATTCGTTTATAAAACGTCAATTCATAAAAAAAAAATCCACTTTTCCTTTGGAAACACATTTTTTTCCAAAGTAACGTCAAATCATCAACAACTTCTTTTTATTGAAACTTCAACTCTAATAAATCAATTCAAATTAAATCTCTTTTCAACATAAGTACTGCTGTTTTTAAACTCTTGCCGTAAATGATTTCGAAACTTGCCGTCGTTTAGCATTTTCAAAGAAAACGTCTTTAAGTCTAACTTTGACATTTCTTCTAAAATAACTTTCATATATAATAAATAAGGTCTTTTCGAATCTCAATTTCACAAAATCACTTTTTATAATATTTCATAATTTCTTGCGTAAAAATAATAATTACAAAAAAAAATTTCACTGTTACGCTCTCACAGTGACTCATAAACTTCTTTTACACTAATAAATCATTAAACTTATAATATTTCTCAAAACTCATTATTTTTCCAAAATCATATTTTCCTCTACTACTATATTCCAACATTCCCCATAAAATGTTGAATATAACTTTCACGAACTTATTAAATCTTTTATCTCATTAATCGGTTGTGCACTGACCACTGTCAGGCCTCTCAAACAACATTCAACATTCAACATTCAACAACATCATCAACATCATCATAATTATATCCCCAGGCAGATCATGCATCATAACAACATAATATACTACTGCAGATAATTGGAGCGGATCAATCACCGATACACAGAAAATCAACACATCATAAACAACATAAACAATTAATCACAAACCACATATAAATCATATAAGCCACACTAAAAGCAAATGGTTATAGAGAAAATCCCTCAGGTAAGCTCCCCTTACCTCTTGAAGACTCAACTAACGTTTTCAAACAACCTCCCGATTTAATCCGGTTTCCTCCGTCGGCTTTAGGTCAAACCAACCCGATTAATTCCTTCAAACGAATTGCAACCAAAATAAATCAAATCAAACCATAACATACTTAACTCATGAGGGTTAGGTTTCGGCCAAGGGCTGACTTTTAGGGTTCAAAA
This sequence comes from Sophora flavescens, assembly GCA_030762895.1. Taxonomy (NCBI): domain Eukaryota; kingdom Viridiplantae; phylum Streptophyta; class Magnoliopsida; order Fabales; family Fabaceae; genus Sophora; species Sophora flavescens. The sequence goes on along the minus strand of JAUPTC010000250.1, from coordinate 20,305 downwards.
TCCTTAAAATTGCTAATCATGATTAAGTCATGGATTAATGATCCTTGATTAACCTAAATCATAGATTAGTGACTAAACCACTAAGTTTAAAACTCAAAGCTTCCTAACTATTTTATACATAGATTCGGCCTCAACATGTTTATAGGGCTAGGGTTCTTAGTTTAATAAACCAACTTCGATTTATAAGGCATACATACTAAGAGTTTGATTAACAAGATCATTAAGGAAAACTTTGAACAAAACTCATCTAGTTCAAAGAACTATGGTTTCACCAAAACCAGAAATTTGGGAAAGAAATTTCTCATGATCATATGCTTCTAGATTATGAAAATAGAGATGATTATAAGATCATACCAATTGGTTTCATGTCAAAAGGATTTTTCTAGAATTAGTTATGAATTTTCAAAGTTCTAGATCTAGAAACTTAAAAGTGATGAACAACTATGATATAAGCCTTGAATCAAGAAATTTATTGAAGAACATAGACATGATTAGAGAAGAAGAATAGGATTCACCTCTTGGAGATCAAAAACAAGTGAAGATCCACGAACTTTCTTCACAAACTTGACATTCAAAGACTTAAGAACTTTAGGTTTTTTGAACAAAAGGCAATAGAAACTAAGTGAAAGATGAGGAAGGGTATTTATAGACATGTGGGCTGCGCCACTTTTGAGGACTAAGTAGAAAGGAGGTGGATTTTCAAAGGATTTAAGTGCAAATAACTCATAGGGACCATTTTGCAAAGATTCCATAAGTTTAAGGACTAGTTTGCAAAATGTCATTAAATTGTCATGATGACTTTTTGCCACAATAAATGTGGTCATATCTTGATGACTTTTGGGCTGATTTCTTGTCATAAATATCTTAGGAAAACCTAGCTTGTTGAAGAAGATTTGAGAAAATAGTAGAATAATGTGGAAGAATGTAGAATGTGGTGGAATGTAGTAGAAAATTCTAGAATGTTCTTTGCTCATCCAAGATGAGGGCAACCTTCAATCCATATTGGGCTTGCGCATGGGCCTAGGGAATTTGGGCTTGAATTCATCTTTGTGGGGCCCACCAAAAAGATTTAAGCATTAAGCTTAAGATAGGAAACTTATATGGCTTCAAATGGGCTTTATGAAACTTAAGTCATGGGTAAGGAATTTGGGCCTCAAAGCCACGGTCATCTATGAATTTGGGACAAGGATTCTAGCCCAATTCACTTGGAAAAACTTAGAAACTAACTCAGGGACAAAAGGGTAATTAACAGAAAGTTCAGGGACTAAAGCGTAAAATTCCCAAATTTTCACTTTAACCCTGAAAAACCTTCTAGACTTAAAAATATGATTCATCCCCATGAATCATCTCAAACTCCTAAGATAAACTCTTTATCGGCTCTTAGAAATTCCAAAATCCACTCCGTCGTCTACCCGATTACATATTATTCCGTAAACATAAATTATTTTATTTAATTTTTTACCAAAATTTTCAAAACTTCCAGTATCGTAGCAAATACGATAAAAACATTTTTCATCTCGTTCACAACTTAAAATTAGGTCTTCTGAGCAGTAAACTTTTACTGTCAGTGAAAATCCAGAAAACGGCAGACCGGCTTCCGTCTGAATTTTCAACCAAAAACTTCCCCGTAACCTTATGAAAATAAGTATAACAAGGAAATGACATTGGTTTATCCAAAATCATTTTCCAAGTCTCAGATAAAAATATATGTTTTTATATTTATTACCGATATCACGAAGCAGCGAAAATCGGGGTGTTACATTACTACCCCACTAAAAAAAATTTCGTCCTCGAAATTTCGTCACTCGAAACTAATCAGAATTTTGTAATCTCATCTTAAACTTAAGATTTTACATTACCCTTCACATCACTTCATTCCTCTTATTCCGTATTCCATAACACAATTCATTCTTACGTCATTTCTACATATCCGTACTATCATCAAAATTGCATCAAAGTCTATCACCCTCGAAAAACAAAATCAAAACTTAATCACTTCTCTTATCAACATGGTTCCACCATAAACCTTATTCCAATCATATAACTCTGAATATTATTATTAATACTAACAATGTCACATCATCACGCATCAACTCCCTACTGATAATTCACCACTCCAATTCGATATCACCTCACACATCTCATCCTCAAAATAACTTCATTGCATATCCTCAAGATAACTTCATTGCACATCTCATCCTCAAACTTTTCTATCAACTTAATTTTACTCAAGAACTTTTCTTTTCCGTTCACATTCAACTTAGGTAAAACTACCATAGACACTTTTCTGTAATTCCTTACTCATTTATTAACACATATTATTTCTAAAAAGTAATTCAAACAAGTCTCACTTCAGAAAAAACACAACATCGTCTCACTTCAGAGAAAACACAACGTCGTCTCACTTCAGAGAAAACATAACGTCAACACAACAGACCTATTTCCCCACATTCCCGAAAGACTCGACCAGCTCTGATACCACTAATGTGACACCCTAATATCAGGTCATCACACGGTTACCCGTTTGCGGAAATAAAACTTAAGTTGCTGGTTGCTTTCGGAAAATCATGTTTTCTCAACGTTTATCTTTTCAAAATATGGTGATAAAAATTTTTCTTTTTCTTTTTCTTTTAACCTCATAACCACAACAACGTATTCAAATCACACTTAACTACATAATGTATATAAGTCCTCCAACTATACTACCTCATATGTTTTCTCACATAAATCATAATCAACTTTATTTCTCAAAACATAACATTATCTAAGCTGGTCGTAACTAACGGACACAACAACCGATAAACAAAGAATAAATGCCTCGAACTAGACATCCTTCGTCTTCTTGTAAGGATCATATCCCTCGTACAACTCTGATATGGTTGTAAGGGTGAGACGCCAATATATAGATTCATCACCATAACTAAATGCACAACACAAAAGAAGGCACATACACATATACATGTCTATAACAACATACTCATTCATATCATAATATCTCGTTTATCAATGGGTTTCACACCCCAAACATCATCATTGGAAAACTATGCATGAACACTTCAATACATCATCTAAATCTTTGTACCTAATCTCATGAGATATCTCCAACCTCGTAAACCTCGTGATGAGTTGATCAGACTCAATTGCCACAGGCATACGTGCCACAAAGCACGCCCATCGCACATTGTCCAACATCGTGGCACAGTGATAACACTCGGAGATGGGGCCTCATTGTCCAAACCCTGGGCACAATGAGAACATCTTTGTATGATCTACCCTGACGCCGCAAGGTAATCCCTCATTTAATCATGGCACGTCTGCCAAATGCATGCAAGAAAACATTTTGTTCTCAACACTTTTCTATGTGCTATATCTTTATTTGTCAAAGCTCTCAAAAGCTTTCGACTTAACATCTTTTGAAAACATCTTTACATCTTTTATTAACAACACAAGACCTCAAAGTCCGAGTGCTCAATCACGAAGCCCCTAGACCTTGCAATCAGTCTTAGGTTCGTGGTAGTAGAAAACAACTTAAAACGTTTTAACTTCTTTAACTATATCCAGCTTACAACATAACTAACCTTAATACCCCGACGTCTCGGTTATTAAGTCCTATATCTTTTACATCTTTTTACATCGTTTTACATCTTTCACATCGTATTACATCTTTTACATCGTCTTACATCTTTTACATCATATTACATCTTTTTACATCGTTTTACATCTTTTACATCATATTACATCTTTTACCTCGTTTTACATCTTTTTACATCTTTTACATCTTTTTACATCTTTCTACATCTTTCTACATCTTTTTCATCGTTTTACATCTGTTACTTCGTTTTACATCTGTTACTTCGTTTTACATCTTTCATCTCTTTTTCATCTCTTTTACATCATTAAGTAACACTCATTTACCGAAAATTCTTTCTACTTGAAATTCGTTTATACAACGTCAATTCATAAAAAAATCCATTTTTCCTTTGGAAACACATTTTTTTCCAAAATAACGTCAAATAATCAACAACTTCTTTTTATTGAAACTTCAACTCTAATAAATCAATTCAAATTAAATCTCTTTTCAACATAAGTACTGATGTTTTTAAACTTTTGCCGTAAATGATTTCGAAACTTGCCGTCGTTTAGCATTTTCAAAGAAAACGTCTTTAAGTCTAACTTTGACATTTCTTCTAAAATAACTTTCATATATAATAAATAAGGTCTTTTCGAATATTAATTTCACAAAATCACTTTTTATAATATTTCATAATTTCTTGCGTAAAAATCAAGCGAGCACAAAAACAAATTTCACGGTTACGCTCTCACAGTGACTCATAAACTTCTTTTACACTAATAAATCATTAAACTAATAATATTTCTCAAAACTCATTATTTTTCCAAAATCATATTTTCCTCTACTACTATATTCCAACATTCCCCATAAAATGTTGAATATAACTTTCACAGCTTATTAAATCTTTTATCTCATTAATCGGTTGTGCACTGACCACTGTCAGGCCTCTCAAACAACATTCAACATTCAACATTCAACAACATCATCAACATCATCATAATTATATCCCCAGGCAGATCATGCATCATAACAACATAATATACTACTGCAGATAATTGGAAGCGGATCAATCACCGATACACAGAAAATCAACACATCATAAACAACATAAACAATTAATCACAAACCACATATAAATCATATAAGCCACACTAAAAGCAAATGGTTATAGAGAAAATCCCTCAGGTAAGCTCCCCTTACCTCTTGAAGACTCAACTAACGTTTTCAAACAACCTCCGATTTAATCCGGGTTTCCTCCGTTCGGCTTTAGGTCAAACCAACCCGATTGATTCCTTCAAACGAATTGCAACCAAAATAAATCAAATCAAACCATAACATACTTAACTCATGAGGGTTAGGTTTCGGCCAAGGGCTGACTTTTAGGGTTCAAAATCCTTAAAATTGCTAATCATGATTAAGTCATGGATTAATGATCCTTGATTAACCTAAATCATAGATTAGTGACTAAACCACTAAGTTTAAAACTCAAAGCTTCCTAACTATTTTATACATAGATTCGGCCTCAACATGTTTATAGGGCTAGGGTTCTTAGTTTAATAAACCAACTTCGATTTATAAGGCATACATACTAAGAGTTTGATTAACAAGATCATTAAGGAAAACTTTGAACAAAACTCATCTAGTTCCAAGAACTAGGGTTTCGGCCAAAACCAGAAATTTGGGAAAGAAATTTCTCATGATCATATGCTTCTAGATTATGAAAATAGAGATGATTATAAGATCATACCAATTGGTTTCATGTCAAAAGGATTTTTCTAGAATTAGTTATGAATTTTCAAAGTTCTAGATCTAGAAACTTAAAAGTGATGAACAACTATGATATAAGCCTTGAATCAAGAAATTTATTGAAGAACATAGACATGATTAGAGAAGAAGAATAGGATTCACCTCTTGGAGATCAAAAACAAGTGAAGATCCACGAACTTTCTTCACAAACTTGACATTCAAAGACTTAAGAACTTTAGGTTTTTTGAACAAAAGGCAATAGAAACTAAGTGAAAGATGAAGAAGGGTATTTATAGACATGTGGGCTGCGCCACTTTTGAGGACTAAGTAGAAAGGATGTGGATTTTCAAAGGATTTAAGTGCAAATAGCTCATAGGGACCATTTTGCAAAGATTCCATAAGTTTAAGGACTAGTTTGCAAAATGTCATTAAATTGTCATGATGACTTTTTGCCACAATAAATGTGGTCATATCTTGATGACTTTTGGGCTGATTTCTTGTCATAAATATCTTAGGAAAACCTAGCTTGTTGAAGAAGATTTGAGAAAATAGTAGAATAATGTGGAAGAATGTAGAATGTGGTGGAATGTAGTAGAAAATTCTAGAATGTTCTTTGCTCATCCAAGATGAGGGCAACCTTCAATCCATATTGGGCTTGCGCATGGGCCTAGGGAATTTGGGCTTGAATTCATCTTTGTGGGGCCCACCAAAAAGATTTAAGCATTAAGCTTAAGATAGGAAACTTATATGGCTTCAAATGGGCTTTATGAAACTTAAGTCATGGGTAAGGAATTTGGGCCTCAAAGCCACGGTCATCTATGAATTTGGGACAAGGATTCTAGCCCAATTCACTTGGAAAAACTTAGAAACTAACTCAGGGGACAAAAGGGTAATTAACAGAAAGTTCGGGGACTAAAGCGTAAAATTCCCAAATTTTCACTTTAACCCTGAAAAACCTTCTAGACTTAAAATATGATTCATCCCCATGAATCATCTCCAAACTCCTAAGATAAACTCTTTATCGGCTCTTAGAAATTCCAAAATCCACTCTGTCGTCTACCCGATTACATATTCCTACCAGAAAACATAAATTATTTTATTTAATTTTTTACCAAAATTTTCAAAACTTCCAGTATCGTAGCAAATACGATAAAAACATTTTCATCTCGTTCACAACTTAAAATTAGGTCTTCCGAAGTAAAACTTTTACTTGTCGGTGAAAATCCGTCAAACGGCAAGCACTGTCTTCCGTCACGAATTTTCAACCAAAAACTTCCCGTAACCTTATGAAAATAAGTATAACAAGGAAATGACATTGGTTTATCCAAAATCATTTTCCAAGTCTCGATAAAAATATATGTTTTTATATTTATTACCGATATCAATAAGCAAAATAAAATCGGGATGTTACATTACTACCCCACTAAAAAAAAATTTCGTCCTCGAAATTTCGTCACTCAAACTAATCAGAATTTTGTAATCTCATCTTAAACTTAAGATTTTACATTACCCTTCACATCACTTCATTCCTCTTATTCGTATTCCATAACACAATTCATTCTTACGTCATTTCTACATATCCGTACTATCATCAAAATTGCATCAAAGTCTATCACCCTCGAAAAACAAAATCAAAACTTAATCACTTCTCTTATCAACATGGTTCCACCATAAACCTTATTCCAATCATATAACTCTGAATATTATTATTAATACTAACAATGTCACATCATCACGCATCAACTCCCTACTGATAATTCACCACTCCAAGTCGATATCACCTCACACATCTCATCCTCAAAATAACTTCATTGCATATCCTCAAGATAACTTCATTGCACATCTCATCCTCAAACTTTTCTATCAACTTAATTTTACTCAAGAACTTTTCTTTTCCGTTCACATTCAACTTAGGTAAAACTACCATAGACACTTTTCTGTAATTCCTTACTCATTTATTAACACATATTATTTCTAAAAAGTAATTCAAACAAGTCTCACTTCGGAAAAAAACACAACATCGTCTCACTTCGGAGAGAAAACACAACGTTGTCTCACTTCGAGAGAAAACACAACGTCAACACAATGGACCTATTTCCCCACATTCCCGAAAGACTCGACCAGCTCTGATACCACTAATGTGACACCCTAAAATCAGGTCATAACACGGTTACCCGTTTGCTGAAATAAAACTTAAGTTGCTGGTTGCTTTCGGAAAAACATGTTTTCTCAACGGTAATCTTTTTCAAAATATGGTGATAAAAATTTTTCTTTTTCTTTTCTTTTAACCTCATAACCACAACAACGTATTCAAATCACACTTAACTACATAATGTATATAAGTCCTCCAACTATACTACCTCATATGTTTTCTCACATAAATCATAATCAACTTTATTTCTCAAAACATAACATTACCTAAGCTGGTCGTAACTAACGGACACAACAACCGACAAAAGCAAAACAAATAGTGCCTCGAACTAGACATCCTTCGTCTTCTTGTAAGGATCATATCCCTCGGACAACTACGATATGGTTGTAGGGTGAGACGCCAATATAGATTCATCACCATAACTAAATGCACAACACAAAAGAAGGCACATACACATATACATGTCTATAACAACATACTCATTCATATCATAATATCTCGTTTATCAATGGGTTTCACACCCCAAACATCATCATTGGAAAACTATGCATGAACACTTCAATACATCATCTAAATCTTTGTACCTAATCTCATGAGATATCTCCAACCTCGTAAACCTCGTGGATGAGTTGATCGAGACTCAATTGCCACAGGCATACAGCCTACAGTACGCGCCCATCGCACATTGTCCAACATCGTGGCACAGTGATAACACTCGGAGATGGGGCCTCATTGTCCAAACCCTGGGCACAATGAGAACATCTTTGTATGATCTACCCTGACGCCGCAAGGTAATCCCTCATTTAATCATGGCACGTCTGCCAAATGCATGCAAGAAAACATTTTGTTCTCAACACTTTTCTATGTGCTATATCTTTATTTGTCAAAGCTCTCAAAAAGCTTTCGACTTAACATCTTTGAAAACATCTTTACATCTTTTATTAACAACACGGGACCTCAAAGTCCGAGTGCTCAATCATGAAGCCCCTAGACCTTGCAATCGGTCTTAGGTTCGTGGTAGAGAAAACAACTTAAAACGTTTTAACTTCTTTAACTATATCTAGCTTACAACATAACTAACGCTTAATACCCAGCGTCTCGGTTATTAAGTCCTATATCTTTTACATCTTTTACATCGTCTTACATCTTTCACATCGTATTACATCTTTCACATTGTATTACATCTTTTACATCTTTTACATCGTCTTACATCTTTCACATCGTATTACATCTTTTACATCGTCTTACATCTTTTACATCTTTTACATCTTTTTACATCTTTCTACATCTTTCTACATCTTTTTCATCGTTTTACATCTGTTACTTCGTTTTACATCTTTCATCTCTTTTTCATCTCTTTTACATCATTAAGTAACACTCATTTACCGAAAATTCTTTCTACTTGAAATTCGTTTATAAAACGTCAATTCATAAAAAAATCCACTTTTCCTTTGGAAACACATTTTTTTCCAAAATAACGTCAAATCATCAACAACTTCTTTTATTGAAACTTCAACTCTAATAAATCAATTCAAATTAAATCTCTTTTCAACATAAATCTTTTGTTTTTAAACTCTTGCCGTAGAAATGATTTGAAACTTGCAAGTCGTTTAGCATTTTCAAAAAAACGTCTTTAAGTCTAACTTTGACATTTCTTCTAAAATAACTTTCATATATAATAAATAAGGTCTTTTGGAATATCAATTTCACAAAATCACTTTTATAATATTTCACAATTTCTTGCGTAAAATCAGCAAGTAAAAAACAAATTTCACGGTTACGCTCTCACCGTGACTCATAAACTTCTTTTACACTAATAAATCATTAAACTAATAATATTTCTCAAAACTCGTTATTTTTCCAAAATCATATTTTTCTCTACTACTATATTCCAACATTCCCCATAAAATGTTGAATATAACTTTCACGCACTTATTAAATCTTTATCTCATTAATCGGTTGTGCGGGATTCACTGTCGGCCTCTCAAACAACATTCAACATTCAAAAACATCATCAACATCATCATAATTATATCCCCAGGCAGATCATGCATCATAACAACATAATATACTACTCGCAGATAATTCGAGCAGGATCAATCACCGATACACAAAATCAACACATCATAAACAACATAAACAATTAATCACAAACCACATATAAATCATATAAGCCACACTAAAAGCAAATGGTTATAGAGAAAATCCCTCGTAAGCTCCCCTTACCTCTTGAAGACTCAACTAACATTTTCAAACAACCTCCGATTTAATCCGGTTTCCTCCAAGTCGGCTTTAGGTCAAACCAACCCGATTGATTCCTTGAACTAATTGCAACCTAAATAAATCAAATCAAACCATAACATACTTAACTCTCATGAGGTTAGGTTTAGCCAAGGAGCTGACTTTTTAGGTTCAAAATCCTTAAAATTGCTAATCATGATTAAGTCATGGATTAATGATCCTGATTAACCTAAATCATAGATTAGTGACTAAAACCACTAAGTTTAAAACTCAAAGCTTCCTAACTATTTTATACATAGATTCGGCCTCAACATGTTTATAGGGCTAGGGTTCTTAGTTTAATAAACCAACTTGGATTTATAAGGCATACATACTAAGAGTTTGATTAAAAAGATCATTAAGGAAAACTTTTGAACAAAACTCATCTAGTTCCAAGAACTAGGTTTCAGTAAAAACCAGAAATTTGGGAAAGAAATTTCTCATGATCATATGCTTCTAGATGATGAAAATAGAGATGATTATAAGATCATACCAATTGGTTTCATGTCAAAAGGATTTTTCTAGAATTAGTTATGAATTTTCAAAGTTCTAGATCTAGAAACATAAAAGTGATGAACAACTATGATATAAACCTTGAATCAAGAAATTTATTGAAGAACATAGACATGATTAGAGAAGAAGAATAGGATTCACCTCTTGGAGACCAAAAACAAGTGAAGATCCAAGAACTTTCACAAACTTGACATTCAAAGACTTAAGAACTTTAGGTTTTTTGAACAAAAGGCAATAAAAACTAAGTGAAAGATGAAGAAGGGTATTTATAGACATGTAGGGCTCCCACTTTTTGAGGACTAAGTAGAAAGGAGGTGGATTTTCAAAGGATTTAAGTGCAAATAATCATAGGACCATTTCAAAAGATTCCATAAGTTTGGAAGGACTAGTTTGCAAAATGTCATTAAATTGTCATGATGACTTTTTGCCACATAAATGTGGTCATATCTTGATGACTTTTGGCTGATTTCTTGTCATAAATATCTTAGGAAAACCTAGCTTGTTGAAGAAGATTTGAGAAAAATAGTAGAATAATGTGGAAGAATGTAGAATGTGGTGGAATGTAGTAGAAAATTCTAGAATGTTCTTTGCTCATCCAAGATGAGGGCAACCTTCAATCCATATTGGGCTTGCGCATGGGCCTAGGGAATTTGGGCTTGAATTCATCTTTGTGGGGCCCACAAAAAGATTTAAGCATTAAGCTTAAGATAGGAAACTTATATGGCTTCAAATGGGCTTTATGAAACTTAAGTCATGGGTAAGGAATTTGGGCCTCAAAGCCACGGTCATCTATGAATTTGGGACAAGGATTCAGCCCAATTCACTTGGAAAAACTTAGAAACTAACTCGGGGACAAAAGGGTAATTAAGCAGAAAGTTCAGGGGACTAAAGCGTAAAATTCTAAATTTTCACTTTACCCCTGAAAAACCTTCTAGACTTAAAAATATGATTCATCCCCACGAATCATCTCAAACTCCTAAGATAAACTCTTTATCGGCTCTTAGAAATTCCAAAATCCCACTCCGTCTGCCTACCCGATACATATTCCGCCTGTAAACATAAATTATTTTATTTAATTTTTTACCAAAATTTTCAAAACTTCCAGTATCGTAGCAAATACGATAAAAACATTTTTCATCTCGTTCACAACTTAAAATTAGGTCTTCCCGAAAGGGGAAACTTTTATCGGTGAAAATCCGCAAAACTGCATCGAGCCCGGCCTTGAATTTTCAACCAAAACTTCCCAGAACCTTATGAAAATAAGTATAACAAGGAAATGACATTGGTTTATCCAAAATCATTTTCCAAGTCTCCGATAAAAATATATGTTTTTATATTTATTACCGATATCACGGGGCAAATAAAAATCGGGTGTTACATTACTACCCCACTAAAAAAAAATTTCGGTCCTCGAAATTTCGTCACTAAACTAATCAGAATTTTGTAATCTCATCTTAAACTTAAGATTTTACATTACCCTTCACATCACTTCATTCCTCTTATTCCGTATTCCATAACACAATTCATTCTTACGTCATTTCTACATATCCGCATTTCATCATCAAAATTGCATCAAAAGTCTATCACCCTCAAAAACAAAATCAAAACTTAATCCACTTCTTCTTATCAACATGGTTCCACCATAAACCTTATTCCAATCATATAACTCCTCAATATTATTATTAATACTAACAATGTCACATCATCACGCATCAACTCCCCTACTGATAATTCACCACTCCACCCGATATCACCTCACACATCTCATCCTCAAAATAACTTCATTGCATATCCTCAAGATAACTTCCATTGCACATCTCATCCTCAACTTCTCTATCAACTTAATTTTACTCAAGAACTTTTCTTTTCGTTCACATTCAACTTAGGTAAAACTACCATGACACTTTTCTCGTAATTCCTTACTCATTTATTAACACATATTATTTCTAAAAGTAATTCAAACAAGTCTCACTTAAAAAACACAACATCGCTCTCACTTCGAGAAAACACAACGTCGCTCTCATGGAAAAACACAACATCGTCTCACCGGAGAAAAAACACAACGCCAACACATCGGACCTATTTCCACATTCCCGAAGATAATCACGCTCGATACCACTAATGTGACACCCTAATCTCGGGTCATCACACCGGTTACCCGCTTATGAAATAAAACTTAATTTCTTGGTTGCTTTCGAAAATCATGTTTTCTAACGTTTATCTTTTCAAAATACGGTGAAAAAATTTTTCTTTTCCTCTTTCTTTTAACCTCATAACCACAAATAACGTATTCAAATCACACTTAACTATATAATGTATATAAGTCCTCCAACTATACTACCTCATATGTTTTCTCACATAAATCATAATCAACTTTATTTCTCAAAACATAACATTATCTAAGTTGGTCGGAATTAACGACACACAACCGATAAAAGTAAAAGCAACTTATCCTCAACTAGACATCCTTCGTCTTCTTGTAAGGATCATACCCCTCGTGACAACTCTGATATGGTTAGGGGTGAGACGCCAATATATGGATTCATCACCATAACTAAATGCACAACACAAAAGAAGGCACATACACATATACATGTCTATAATAACATACTCATTCATATCATAATATCTCGTTTATCAATGGGTTTCACACCCCAAACATCATCATTGAAAAACTATGCACGAACACTTCAATACATCATCTAAATCTTTGTACCTAATCTCATGAGATATCTCCAACCTCGTAAAACCTCGTGATGAGTTGATCAGACTCACTGCTACAGATTGCATGCAGCCACGTGCACGCCATCGCACACTTGCAAACATCGTTGGCACGGTGATAACACTGAGGACATGGGGCCTCATTGTCCAAACCCCGGCACAATGAGAACATCTTTGTATGATCTACCCCGACGCTGCAAGGTAATCCTCGCTTAATCATGGCACGTCACAAATGCATGCAAGAAACATTTTGTTCTCAACACTTTTTATGTGCTATATCTTTATTTGTTAAAGCTCTCAAAGCTTTCGACTTAACATCTTTTGAAAACATCTTTACATCTTTTATTAACAACACAGACCTCAAAGTCCGAGTGCTCAATCACGAGCCCCCTGGACCTTGCAATCGCCTTAGGTTCGTGGTAGTAGAAAACAACTTAAAAACGCTTTAACTTCTTTAACTATATCCAGCTTATAACATAACTAACCTTTAATACCCCGACGCTCCCTGGTTATTAAGTCCTATATCTTTTACATCTTTTTACATCGTTTACATCTTTCACATCGATTACATCTTTCCATCTTTTACATCGTCTTACATCTTTTACATCATATTACATCTTTTACATCTTTTACATCGTCTTACATCTTTTATATCATATTACATCTTTTTACATCGTTTTACATCTTTTACATCATATTACATCTTTTACGTCGTTTTACATCTTTTACATCTTTACATCTTTGCATCTTTTTACATCTTTCTACATCTTTTTCATCGCTTTACATCTGTTCTTCGCTTATATCTCATACTTCTGCTTTCCCCTTTATCTCTTTCATCTCTTTACATCATTAGTAACACTCATTTACTGAAAATTCTTTCTACTTCAAATTCGCTTATAAACGTCAATTCATAAAAAATCCACTTTTCCTTTGGGAAACACATTTTTTTCCAAAATAACGCCAAATCATCAACAACTTTTTTTATTGAAACTTCAACTCTAATAAATCAATTCAAATTAAATCTCTTTTCAACATAAGTACTGCTGTGTTTTAAACTCGTCTTGTAAATGATTTCGAAATCTGTGGTTGCTTAGCATTTTCAAAGAAACGTCTTTAAGTCTAACTTTGACATTTCTTCTAAAATAACTTTCATATATAATAAATAAGGTCTTTTCAACATCAATTTCACAAAATCACTTTTATAACATTTCATAATTTCCTGCGTAAAATCAGTAGGACAAAACAAATTTCACTAGTTACTCTCACTGTGACTCATAAACTTTTACACTAATAAATCATTAAACTAATAATATTTCTCAAAACTCATTATTTTTTCCAAAATCATATTTTCCTACTACTATATTCCAAATATTCCCCATAAAATGTTGAATATAACTTTCAGACTTTTTATTAAATCTTTATCTATTAATGGCAGGTATCGCATCATCACTGAGCCTCTCAAACAACATTCAACATTCAAAAAACATCATCAACATCATCATACTTATATCCCCAGGCAGATCATGCATCATAACAACATAATATACTACCGCAGATAATTGAAGAGTGCATCAATCACCGAGACACATAAAATCAACACCATAACAACATAAACAATTAATCACAAACCACATATCAATCATATAAGCCACACTAAAAAGCAAATGGTTATAGAGAAAACCCTCGGTAAGCTCCCTTACCTCTTGAAGACTCAACTAACGTTTTTCAAAAACAACCTCCGGATGTAATCCGGTTTCTCCGCGGCTTTAGGTCAAACCAACCGATTGATTCCTTCAAACGAATTACAACCAAAATAAATCAAATCAAACCATAACATACTTACTCACGAGGGTTAGGTTTCGGTCAAGGGCTGACTTTTTAGGTTCAAAATCTTAAAATTGCTAATCATGATTAAGTCATGGATTAAATGATCTTGATTAACCTTAAATCATAGATTAGTGACTAAACCACTAAGTTTAAAACTCAAAGCTTCCTAACTATTTTATACATAGATTCGCCCTCAACATGTTTATAGGGCTAGGTTCTTAGTTTAATAAACCAACTTGGATTTATAAGGCATACATACTAAGAGGGTTTGATTAACAAGATCATTAAGGAAAACTTTGAACAAAACTCATCTAGTTCCAAGAACTAGGTTTTCGGGGCCAAAACCAGAAATTTGGGAAAGAAATTTCTCATGATCATATGCTTCTAGATGATGAAAAATAGAGATGATTATAAGATCATACCAATTGGTTTCATGTCAAAAAGGATTTTCTAGAATTAGTTGTGAATTTTCAAAGTTCTAGATCTAGAAAACATAAAAGTGATGAACAACTATGATATAAACCTTGAATCAAGAAATTTATTGAAGAACATAGACATGATTAGAGAAGAAGAATAGGATTCACCTCTTGGGAGTATTAAAACAAGTGAAGATCCAAGAACTTTCTTCACAAACTTGACATTCAAAGACTTAAGAACTTTAGGTTTTTGAACAAAAGGCAATAGAAACTAAGAAAAGATGAAGAAGGGTATTTATAGACATGTGCTGCGCCACTTTTGAGGACTAAGTAGAAAGGAGGTGGATTTTCAAAGGATTTAAGTGCAAATAACTCATGGGGACCATTTTGCAAAGATTCCATAAGTTTAAGGACTAGTTTGCAAATGTCATTAAATTGTCACGATGACTTTTGCCACAATAAATGTGGTCATATCTTGATGACTTTTGGGCGGATTAATAGTCATAAATATCTTAGGAAACCTAGTTGTGAAGAAGATTCGAGAAAATAGTAGAATAATGCAAAGAATGCAGAATGCGGGGTGGAACGTAGCAGAAAATTTAGAATGTTCTTTGCCTATCCAAGATTTAGGCAACCTTCAATCCATTGGCCTGCGCATGGGCCTGGGGGAATTTGGGCTTGAATTCATCTTTGTGGGGCCCACCAAAAGATTTAAGCATTGCTTATGATAGAGAACTTGAGACATTTAAACGGGCTTTATGAAACTTAAGTCACGGGTAAGGAATTTGGGCCCCTAAAGCCACGGTCATCTATGAATTTGGGACAAGGATTCTAGCCTAATTCACTCTGGAAAACTTAGAAACTAACCTGGGGACAAAGTGGTAATTAATGTAAAGTTCGGGGACTAAAGCGTGAAAATTCCTAAATTTTCAATTTACCCTGAAAAACCTTCTAGATCTAAAATATGATTCATCCCCATGAATCATCTCAAACTCCTAAGATAAACTCTTTATCGGCCTAGAAATTCCAAAATCCACTCCGCCGCCTACCCGATTACATATTCCGCCCGTAGAAACATAAATTATTTTATTTTATTTTTACCAAAAATTTTCAAAACTTCCTCCAGATTAGAAAAATACTCTATAAAACATTTTTCATCTCATTCATAACTTAAAATTAGGTCTTTCGAGCAGTAACTTACTGCTGAAAATTCAGAACTACAGAATCGCTCATTCAATTTTCAACCAAAACTTCCCCGTAACCTTATGAAATGGCATAACAAGGAAATGACCTTGGTTTATCCAAAATCATTTTCTAAGTCTCTGATAAAAATATATGTTTATATATTTATTAATGAGTATCACGGGGTTAAAATAAAATTTGCAAGGCATAATTGGTTTCATGCTGGGTTTCGCCGGGGGAATTATTTTTGTTTCGTGGGTGTTCCTCCGTATTTATTATATGATTGATGCACAATGTAAACGGGTCGAAAATTCTTGTACTTGTATATGTATACACATTTGGCTTATAAAAATGTTATTCCAACAAAAATATTATTAAAGTTATAACGGCGATACAAGTGATGAAAATAATGTTTACATGAATAATACTATACTCTTTAAAAATAATAATATGAAGACACAGAGACGGTTGATTGAAAGCATAAGGTCAAAGCAAAATTGTCGACTGAAGTGGTTACATTAGTCAAATTCGTTATCCAAGGAATGCTATTATGTCGCTTAGGTATCCTCGCCTATTTCTTTTATCAAACCTTGCCAAATGGTTAAGAAACTTTATATGGTCGCTGATATTCTTGTAAGGAAAGTTGTGAATTGCATACGGCTCCGTTTCGTGGTGCTCCCTAAGGATGAGGTGGAATTCGCGCGGATATATGCCTTTCTGCAGGTACTTTGCTCAATGATGAAAGTGGAAATTTCAAGTCCAAGACCAACACGCTAAACTCAAGTCTAAAGGACCAAATTGCAAAAAGCGTGAAAAGGGACCAAACAAGCTAATACGTGGGTTAAGTGGAATATTCCATCAGACGATTGTTTTAGTAAAAGTTTAAACGGTGGGGCAAAGCTCCTGCTAAAATCGTCACACACACATAAATAAGCTAAACAAAATAAAACTTTAAAAGCAAAGCTTTCAAACTTAATTCGAGAAATTAACTTCAGCCTTTTTAAAAGTTTTACAAGTGTATCAAGCTCTATTAAAATGGCCTTAATTTAGTAATTTATTATAGTCATAGTTTTTCAAAACCTAAATCCGTAGATACAATAATCGATTACTATAATTGATTACGCTTATGCTTAAATAGGCTTCAATGCGTTTAAATTGAGTATTAATTACTTGTAGCCGTTGAGTTTGAATTTTGAAAACAAATAATCGACATGAGATAATAGAAATCGATTTACGCTTTTGCAGACAACCATGAATGGGACAACCATTAATAATCGACATCACTGTCAAATAGACAAATGAACTTTTACAAGAATCGGGTAATCGATTATGTAATCGACATGACTGCTCCTGCTCTAAGGCACATTTAACGAATAAAATAATCGACATACCTTGAAATAATCGATTACGTAAGAATCAATTTCAAAATGGATTTAACTCAACTTCTCTAAAAACTATATAAGGATAACTTTCGGGCAAGTTTCCGAGAAGCAGGTAATCAAGTGATTATTAAGCACTGTGAATATTTTCTCATCTCTATTCTCTCAAAATCACTTCACCAAATCTTGATTAAAACATGTTGAGACACAGCTACTCCACAGGTCTCTTTGTAACCTCAGGCTTCAATTTGTTTTATCAACACTATTGGGAGAGTGCATACTGGGTCGGGTAAAAGTCTCGATTGACCTAAACCTCTTGGTTACCATTCTCGCAAGAAAGAGGTATATCTCTTGTGGGGTGATTGTGTGATTCCACTCACAAAGGTTCTAGCCGTGCCTGCTTTAAAGCTGTGGATTCGGCACTTATCATCGGGATTGTTTGCCTCTCTGGTCTCAGAAGTTCTCGTTATCGTAGCGTTCTAGCCGCCTCCTATTTAAAAGCTACATAAGGATCGAGGTGAAACCTCGTGGTATTGCCTTTGGGATCGGGTCACACGGGTGTCTGTATCAACCAAGATATACTGTTGTATCAATCTTCATCCATATCTCTTTATTTTTTTGTTTTTGTCTTTTGCAAAATGCTTTACTTGCGTTTACAATGCTTTAATTTCAGAAAATAATATTCATTCGCAGCAAATTCCATTTATATTTGAAGGCGGTTTTGATTTATTTTAAAAATATTTCATTTTTATTTAAAATCCACCCCACCCCCTCCTCGGGTGATGGCTACGGGCAATGTTGTATCGTAGCTTCGACCGTTGCGAGTTTAACAGCTTGTGAGTTAACATCCTACTGGCAATCGTTATAAAATTTGTTTTCCAAAACCGTATAGCCTTGAATTCTTGACAAACCACCATTCTCCACGGTAATAACGACACTTATTGGAAAATGAAAATTGAAATTTTTATGTAAATAATTAATGCCGACTTACGGGATATCGAGTTCAAGGACCTATTCTCAAACCCAAAAACATCATACTTCGAGTTTGATAAAAACTGCTTTTTGTTTGAACTCTTAAAAGCTACTTAATCGCTTTTAGGAATTCGTTAGGCGCATTGATGCTTGCGAGAAAATTAAGAATCATGGATTGCGCTGGCGATATTCTCAATGTGCTTGATTATAATTACCTTGTCACTAACAATTTTGAGATTGAAAGAATCACAGAAAGTTGCCAATTTAATGGAGGAAAGATATCCTCAAGAACATGTGCTACAAAGAAGTGACTATTAAAGCAAAGAGCAAATGCTCAAGAAAATAGAAACCACTTCAAGAAACTAAAAGAACTTCAGTAATAGATACCAAACTCAATCCATTGAAAGATGAATGATATATGCATATAATGAGTTGTAATGATGAATTGTCGAAGTTTAGAAAATAATAACTTGAATCATTGAAAACATTTCATCTATTGAAAGTGATTTGACAAATATGGAAAAATGAATATACTTGTTATAAGTGATAAAAGCATTTTGAAATTTGAATCCTCATTATGAAGCGCTTTTAAAAATTGTAATACCAATAATCAATCGAGGACTCATTTCATGAAATTAATAAAACAAAGGTCCATATACGTATATCCTTCGCATGAAATAAAAGAAATTCATGTCAACTATGATATGTTAATTGTTAAACATGATACCTATCAAGTGTCATAATCATTCTATAGTCGAGTGGCTTTAAAATCATAATATGAAAATAAAGTGATGTAACATGTAACTACTATGGAAAGTTTAGGACACATTTCTTATAATGTGGTAATTATAAGAAAAACTATTCTCTAATAGAAATAAATTTGTTTAAGTGCCTAAAGGCACAATTATCTTGCCCACTAACCCACAAGACTCCAATACAAATGGGTACCAAAAAGTTTCTAGCACTTCTAATGTGCAGAAAAATCCATATTCTTGAAACAAACTATTTTGGAAAAAGCAACAGACATCAGAACAATGCTTCACAACCAAATAAAATTTACATTAAGAGCAAAGTTTTTCAAGGAACAACTGAGAACCCAAGATAGACAATGTTAGAGCAATATTCAATCAAACAAACGTAAAATAAAGGATAGTTCTGTGGAATTTCATAATGAGGTAACTCTATTCCTCTCTACTTCCCAATTACATGCTCAAATGTGAAATTTGTTAAACGGAAGTACGCGATAAACATGTTCATACGAATCCATAAAACCCATCAAAATGATATTTAAACTCGTGCTAAAAATGCCAAGAACATGCACAATATGATGTTTGATTATTATTTTATGAAGCATGTTATGAACAACTGCATAAAACATTCAAATCTTCCTTGTTATGAAATTCGAGAATCGAATATAATAACGATTATGCATCCTTAAGAAAGATAGTGAGGATAGATGAAGCGTAGCAATCGATTATAATCGAATATGCTACGAAAATACGGAATTTTTGAAAATGCTTTTATTTCAGATAAAATTATAATTTTT